>JAANSN010003501.1:0-18372 GCA_036850665.1 Dicranocentrus wangi | reverse complement strand
GATGAAAATTTTTAAATCCTGCTACTGGTACTTATACTGGTGCCGAAAATTTCGGAATACTGCTACTGCTACTTCTACTGACGGCAAAATTTTTGAAATACCGATATTGGTACTTCTACTGATGAATTTAAGCTTCAATATCAAGATTGGTATTTCTACTGCAAAAGTCTACCGATACCCAACTCTGTCCCCGGCGTACCGATTGTCGAGAAACTTGTGGAAGAGGAGGACCACGTTTGGGATTCGGTTTCTGAGCTCTTCGTGGCTGCTAAGGTAGGCGTCCAGCGTGGCGAGAATCCTGGATTCCTGTTCCAGTCCTCCGGTGTCCCCAAAGCCGGGCGTGTCGATGATCCTCAGCTCCGAGTTTTGGAGTCCCAGCTCGGCCACCGGCACGTTGACCCGAAACTCACTAAATACAATTAGCATTTTTGAAAATTGAGTTGGAAAGAAAACCATGGGAGGACCCCCGATTTAACTGCAACTTACAATATGTCTTTTGTTGTGGACATGGAACCGCCGATTGCCGTCAGATTGGGGTGATCAAACAGCATGTTTATCTGACCAGTGTAAAATCAAATCGTTGCAAAAATTCAAGTTTTTGCATAATAGTACTTAAAAATATTCTCCAGAAAATTTCGTCACCACTTACAGCACTGCTTTTTCCAGCTCCGGTGGAGCCCAACAGCAAAATGTATGCATTTTTCGAACTCCGCCTTCTTTTTGGATTTTTGTTGAGGGAGTTGAAGGCCGCGAGGAGTCCAGGGTGATCCTTGTACTCGCCGTCAGTGAGGAGCGCCGTGAGATTATTCAGATTTGTGGGGACATTCACCATTGGTGGATCTAATAAGGAAAGCAATTAAGTTTTTTAGGCTCCATTAATCCATTAATTTTCAAATTGGAATTTGCTTTTACATTTCACGTCGGTGCGGGGTGGCGGAGAAGGTGGAGGGGGACGGTCATCGCAGCTGCACTTGTGCGACTTGACGACCCCGTTGAATTTCTAATTTAACACAGAAGTATATTATGGGGACCCGGGCTGGAGGTGACATAAAAATGGATGTAAGCTTACCTTGACAATTTTGTCCGTGATATTTGTCCCCTGTCCCTCGAAATCCGGTTCATCATAGATTTCCAGGTAGCAGCCCTCCCGGACCGTGAAGGCCGTGATGGAGGAACTAAAATCCACTCCGGTGACCTCGTTTTCGCCACTCATATCCGTGTAGGCAGAGTTGCAAACGGAGCACCCTCCGGCGAGATAACCCCGAGCGCACTCCCTCCACCTCATTTTCACCTCAGTGCACTGACACACCTGAGGCAAGCAAGATGATTACAGATATTATGCAATATAATTATAGCTGAAATGTAATTTTGTATTTCATTTCACCCTGGAGCATTGACACTTGACGGAGGCCGCTTCCAACACGCTCAACTGGTTCGCGTAGTTCCCGCCCCCAAACACCTTGCAGTTCCCGTTGAAGAACGACTCATCGCAGGCCTCCAACTTGCATCCCTTGTGGACGACAAACGAGTCCGTGGCATTCCACCCGGAGGTGGACCCTCTGTAGTCCTCCGAAAGATGAGGAGACTGGTCCGTGTCCATTAGCGTCAGCTTTTGACCAGTGTAATTCTCCTGGGAGAAGAGGATCCCGCACACTTGCCCGTACTGATATCCATGGGCGGAGTTCGCGCCCAAGATTACAAGTACTGATAGGAGGCGGAGGAGCCTGAACCACTTCACTAGGGTCCACTTTATCATGTCCTGAACCTAAAATACAATCCAGCTAAAATATGTGACAACTCAGTAAAACTGTTGAAAAGGCTGTGATGAGGAGGCTGAGGGGATTTTCCATTTAAATACCAACCAAGACATAAACTGTATCGCTTATCACCCTCAACAAATCTTACTTAAGTTAGAGACCTTTTAATTACATTTGCATCATACACCACACAACAGAGCTCTTTCTTTCATCTTATTTCCAAAGTAATGAATGAAAGACCATCTCTTTTTACTTCAAAGAGGCTTTCAATAATATTTTATCCTCAAATCTTAATGCCATCGCTACTAAAGTTCATTCCTCGTTGAGGTCAATGGATGAAGTCCGTCGCTCTCCTTGCACTGAAATGCTCATCCTATTCATCCATTTCAGCATCATGTCTGCATGGCGTGGTGGATGCTCAATGTTCAATCCGCCGATTATTTAGTCAAGTCAAGTTCATGCCGCCTCGACAAAGCAGACTAATAGGAGTTGCAAATGCAAAAATAAAAAATATGTTTATGAGAAAAAATCCAACTATCCTTGATACGGCCGTTCTCCGCCCGTAAAGATATTTACGAGGACACTGGATGTGCAGCCAGCTCATACGTACTGGATACTGGATCTGGATCGTGGTCTCATATCGTTTAATGGAGTAGACATTGATTGGAGTGTGGTGACAATATGACCCTGACTGTGAGATGATGATATCAACAACTGAAACTATGCGAAATGCGAGAGCTATTCTGTCCTTGGCACATAATAAACAGAATGGTATTTGTTAAGATTTCTTGGCACATAAAATAGGTAGTTAAGTAAGTAGTTGCTTTAGTTTGCATTTTGCAGGAGAAAAATCTCCTGCATGCATTTTTTGGTATGCAATTTCCTAGTATGCATTTATAAGATGCGGAGATTGATTTTGACTCATAAATTAAGCAGGAAATTACGCACAATACTTCACATTCATGTCGTCCTGTCAATAATGCCATTGCGAACTTCTCTTTAAAATACTCTAATCCCATTTCACGTTTGACAATTAATTGCTGAGACTGATTACATTAAACATTAATATCTATTACCAATCATCTAATCCAATTCAATCATCTAATCCAATGACGAGATGGAATAACTGTACTGAATAATGATGCATGATATGAGAAATGGTGTGACCCCTAAAGTCTGGAATGAAAGCCTATCCCAATGTATTTAAATCCCGTCGTATTACATTCCATGCAAACTGCATATGAACGAAATATGAGTGGATAATATTTAATCAGAAAACAATCAAATTCAATGTCGCCGTTTTCACACTTGATATATATATTATATTTGATACAAAACAAAATTAGTAAGAGGACTAATAAAACTACATAAAATGGGGAAACAGCGGAAACAAACATGCTCAGTAGTTGTTTCATAAACCCTACATGTGGAATGGGACTTACAATTGATATTTAGCTGTAAATATTAAGTGCTCGTATACAAAATGCTTTTTGACGTCAGAGTTTGCTTTTGGTGCGAAATGCATATTTAAAAGTGAAAATATTTTACGCACGCAAAACCATGCATGTATGTATTTATTTTCGTTTCAATATATTCATTACAATTAAAGCTTTCTCACAGATTCAATTTACATATAAAAGTAATACGCGTTTTCGCTAACAATCAGATGTGTGAAGCAAAGGGAGACAAAAAGGTGTGAAGTACCATACGGCAAATACTTTTATTTACAGACTTCTATGGTTTCTTTCTGATGTTATACCAATTTCTTGAGGTATTGACATTAGTGCTAAAAACCAAGTATATTCCAATTCATAGTAAAAGACTGTCAAATGGGTACGGGCCCACCTTCTCACGCCACGCCTCATGTACTCCATACACTCATGTTATGGATTCCGCTACATTCAGTTTTACCGATTAAATGCCGAGAATAGGCACAACACAGAAGGGACTGCCTCCAATTTCATTAACACTGCACCAATGTTCGATGCTGAAATTGAGTTAATTGTTTACCGATTGGATTATATTGTGTTTTGGAAACAAATTAGAGAAACTCTCATGTCTCAACTCACTTAGTACTAATTATTCTAACAATGAGATCCACAGGAGTGGTGTTTCATTTTGTCAAAGTGTTATGATGTATTATATGTAAAATTTTATGCTTAACAGGATGGTGTTCTCAGATTTTGCCAAACACATTCGGTATAAATTTACATGCGTATGCTAATGGGAAATGAACTTATTGATAAGCAAACTTCGGTGGGTACATCTTGTAAGACAGGAAACTACTGAGGGGCATCTAATATGGTAATCACACCACCGGTCTAACAATGAGATCCATATGAGTGGTGTTTCATTTTTTCAAAGTGTTATGGTGTATTGTATGTAAAATTTTATGCTTAACAGGATGGCGTTCTCAGATTTTGCCAAACACATTCGGTAGAAACAATACAGGGGTTTCCATGGTTTCCCCTTAACATATACTTTATATAGGAAAAATTATGCGAAATTTTTTCATGTCCCCGTTTTGTAGAGCTAAAAAAGTTATGCGTTTTTGCAGTTTAAAGTATATTGAAATTCTCAACCATTTTTGCATGAGGGCGTCTAATTAAATGGCGCTGGATTAAATAGAGCACAATTCCTCGGAAATGGTAACGAATTTCAATATACTTTAAATTGCAAAAACGAATAACATTTTTAGCTTTACAAAACTGCGACATAAAAAAATTTTGCATAATGTTTCCTATATATGATATGTGGTAAAGGTAAACCATGAAACACCCCTTAATTGTTTGTACCGCATGTGTTTGGCAAAATCTGAGAGCATCATCGTGTTAAGCATAAAATTTTACATATAATACACCATAACACTTACGATTAGACAAAATGAAGCACCACTCCTTTGGATCTCATTGTTAGTTAAAAAAGCAGTCCTCAGTTTGTTTAGTTAGTTGTCTGTCATATATATCGGGCCCACGAACGAGCTCACAGTCGTCAGGTCAGACTCGACTTGGCTAAACTAAATATGTCAATGCATCGCGAATCCTTATTAGAGAGGAGCGTATTGTGTCGGTGTCGGCCCAGAATTCCTAATTATAAAACAAGGACACAAAATTGTAAGTGCAGAAAAATCTCTCAGAGAAAAATACAAAGGAACAAGAAGAGGAGACGACGACGACGTGATGCTGATAATAATATTGCTGATGCTCACACAAAAATAGACTATAATATATAGTACGCTTATAGCAGACTCTATATAATATACTGTACTAAATAGGCTGAATGATACTGATAGTCTCCATATGCCATATATATCCAACATCCAACTTCAACCACTTTTTGAGTTTTTTACTAACCACCACAGACACACTCTTTAGGAACAAGTGGCCGCCTCTTTGCTTCTGGTTGTTGATAATGTAATTAATACAAATGCAAAAAATGTGCAGCACAACCAAAAACCAGAGACAAAATAGCCACAATTTATTTTATAATATATTTTTAAAAAAGTGGAATTTATAGAGATTCTCTGCTCACACTCATCAACAAATTCACTCTACAACAAATGGAAATGGAGCAGGTGGCAAAATGTTATACACAATAATATGTTTTTGTGTTCCCTATAGACAGTAAATCTTAAATTTTCATTATCATCTACTTTACTTTACTTTACTTTACTTTGTTCACTTCCTTTGTTTAGGTTGAGGCTAACGGTCACTTACGTTGTGTTTTTTTTTGTGGAGACGATGACGACCAGCCAGGCAGAGCAGTCAGCTCACAAGACGCTTTGTGGAACCAAGTATAAAATAAATAAATAAAAAATTACAGGATGCTCCTGCTGATGATGATGAGTAAATGAGTCGCTGATGATCCTCCCGATCCTCCTGATACACTTGTCTCCTCAGCCTCATATTACAACAAAAAACGTTAAGAGTGTGAGAATGTGCATCTCACACCAAGACAAACAAACAAAAGAGGTTCGAGATTGAGATTCATCTCATCATCAGCCACTTACGACACACGACATGAGCGTATGATTCATCATCATCAAACTCTTCCAAAACTTGTGACTTTAAGAAAGATTTGAGTGTCTTTTGTGTGACTGATTCATTCATTCATTCTTGTTGGGGGCTGCTGCTGGCTAGTTGGTGCTGGATGGAGAGATTATAGAGAGGAATGATGTCGTCGACCAAAATAGTGGCCAGTGGAGGTGTTTACAAGAATGGGGCTGTTTCGCCTGCCGCCAGCAACACAACCAGAGATGAAGAAAGGGTTGGGGTGACTCGGAGGAAGTTACCATGCCGGAGGAGCAAAACAAAAAATGTAGGCATTTGTGGCAACAAAGGAATATGATGTATGATGATATGATGATGATGCGGGATGGGGATGGGGATGTGTGATGCGATGGGATATTTGCTTTTGTTGGTTTAAATTTTATAGCGTAGCACTTTGTGATAGTATAATACTTTAATAGCATAGTACGCATGAATAATAATAAAATAATAATGTAGATGTAGTCAAGAAATCATAACAACGTTTTAGAACGAATGTGAGATAACAGATTTAACGCTTTAAGGGAGCTTGATGAAAAAGATGAAGATTTAAGCATGAAGGCGAGAGCCAAGCAAATTATGAGTCACATTTTTTGTTAATTAAAAATCATAAGTGTATCTTTCGTAGTCAATCGATTTTTAATATTCCGTCCGACTGTGGCTACATATTACATGCAACTTGATTGTCAGTTTGTCAGTATATACTCAAAGCTAGGAAAAAAACCTTGAGCTAATAATTTATGCATACACATACATATTATTATTATTACTATTATTATTATTGCTCCTTCAACACCGTTTGAAATGATCCATTTACCAAATTATAAAAATAGAACAAGCTCCAATCCAAGTCATACGTGTCATGTTTTTGTAATTTCCTTTAAAAATCAGGAACACCTTCTCCTCTAAAAAATATCATTTTTCTGAACTCAAAGACAGAAAAACAGAGCAGTACTACCGCTGCAGCAGTAGCAGTAGTGAATCAATTAAAAGAGTCATAATTTTACTTACTCTTTTTTTGTACAGAAGCATAATAATATTAGCAAAGCAAATGGAGGTCCATGGACCACCACGAACTTTCTATTGCCACGTTTCACAGTTTTAAGTAAATACACATTGACATTACACATCGACGCATGATGGGAAGATAAAAGCACTAGAGCAAATAAATAACGTTTTTTGAGCCAAGCCGTAACGTTACGCAACGTGGATGGTGGATTATTAACACGACATGAATGAGTGGAAAAACAAAGTTAGTTAGTGCGGAGGAGAAAGTTGAATGATCTGATCAGTGTGAGAGATATATATAATGATTTCAAGGACTTTCTTGGGGGCGTTGAAGTTGAATGATTCTATATGATCGTCGTGGCCTACCTATATCTGTATTACTAATTACATGTCGCAAGTTGGAATTCATGTTTATTTTAGCAATTGGGTCAGACCGGACAACAGGAAACAAAACGTTTTCTCTTAAGAAGTACGTGTACTACTAATATTGATTCTCATTACAAAGTTCAAGGATATCATGGAGCAATGCATATGATGTGTAGTGTAATGTCTAATATGCCTGTAGGGCAGAAAGCATTCCGCCATGCGCATAAAAAAGGGAATCTCCATAATCATTAAATCATTCATATTCAAATCGTCTTCCCTAGTACACTACTGGAAACAACAAAAGTCGTCGTTTTTGGATACCTTGTTTGTATTTTTTTGGGGGAAAAATGAATTATTTTTTTATTTTAGTGTTATTGGCTTGTTTGGGGCTTCCTGAAGCCCTATGCCGGTTTGGAGCAGTACCACAAGGAAATCAACTGGGAGAGGAGGACTGGAAGGTGGAGGAGGAATCTGGGTCATATTCCCGACAAGGTCTTTTTCAGGATCCACTGGTATTCGACGTTGTAAACATTTCCAATTCCAATTCGTTTAAGGATTACTTAAAAGGGAATATCACATTAAGGTAAAAAAAACAGTAATATTTGCGAATAATATAAAACTTGCGCAGCTTGAGGTCAAACAATAGTTTTAAACGGTATGTATTTGTTTTTGTTATTCCAGGAACGGAGTAGTTCGAGGACTTTCTTCAGTTTGGAGCAGATACCGTCTCGTCCATCCTCATCCTCCTTCTGGCCTGTCATCCTCCCCACTACCACCATCACTCCTCCTCCTAGCAGTTGGCTTTGACTATCTGCAAATAGTTTGTAGCTACGAGGCACTCAAAGGTCACATCTACTTGCCTTCCATCGACGAGTTCAGTTTCTCTGGAGAGGGACTGTATCATCTGTCCCTGGATGGGGTCAGCTTTCAGAGTGTTCTTCAAATAGATCCGGGCACTGAAGCCGTGTCCTTTGTCAGTGACCTAACAAAGCTGGGAATCACCGGAGGAACTTATTTCGCAGAGAACTACGCTGAGGACGGAAAGCTGTTCGATGAGTATGAGTGGGCCGAGGTTAATAAGGACCTTCCAGGACATTTAAGCGTCGCTTGGGAGGCAGTCCGGGAGTTGATGGTTGACGAAATGAATAAAGGGATTGAGGTAGGAATAAAAGTGGATGGAGTGATTGATTGTTTTCCATATCTACTTATATTATATATTGGTAGTATGCAGACCACAATTAACCATTTCTTATTTATTTCAGGGTCTCACCTTTCGGGATATTACACGGGTTTTGGATGCGCTTTCTGACTGAAAAATAATATGCAGCCGACCCTCTCAAAGCGCTAATGGTAGTGTTTTCCATATAGTTTTGATAGTTATAATTTCTTACCAATGCCAACTATTTAAGACAATTTTTTAAATTTAGAATGATCAAATAAGATTAACATATCAAATGTACATATTAAAATATTTCATCTTTTTATTAATGCAATATTTGTGACATGGATTTAAGGTTAACTTTTTCGTAAATAAAATTTGCAATTTATATGTATCACTTGCTCTCTCTCTCAAGACATTGTAATCTCAATCCGCCTACATACAATGTGGCCTACACACACCCGTAGTTCAAGAAATAGTGACTCCGTCGTAATAATGGTTACACCAAGCTCAAATTACATAATAATACGTATATACATACATGTAATATGCTCCAAGAAGCCTTTGGCTCTCGAAGAGATTAAGCAGTTGATTCGAGAGGATTGTCATCTTCCCGAGCACATCACCCCAAACGGAAAGTGGGTTCGAAGTCTTCGAAGCGTGAGGAATGTGCTGCTGACTGGAGTCACTGGAACTCTTGGACCCTTCATGTTGCAGCAGCTTGCAAACAATCCCGAATTTCAAGAATTTATTTCTGATAAGACCTCTACGGGGTGAAAATTGCGAAGAGCGGCTGAACTACGTCTTCCAGTCCCGAGCCCTACTGAATGCCATCGACATGGATAAGGTAAAGTGTGTGGTGTAATATCGCCCAAAAGAATCTGGACATGGACGTCAAAACCTGGGATCTTCTTTCAAACATGATAGACGCAGACGCCGTGGTCAATTGCGCAGTGCGAGCCGATCATGGGGAGTATTACAAGAGGGAACACTTTTTACAAAATGACACCAGAGCCGTGAATATTGACGGGGTCAAGAACCTTTTGGAATTTGCTTGTGAAGGGACAGTGAAACACGTTCTGCATCCATCATCCTATCACTATCACTGCTGTCGCCCAGACGGAGGACAACACTCTGTGGGAGGATTGGCCCAACACGGAGGATTTTGACAATTTGTCAGTTTTGCTTACCCCATTTCGAAATTTGTGGGAGACGTCATAATGAAGCAAGCAGTTCAAATGGGACTCCCGTGCAAGGTTTTTAGAATCCCTGCAATCGCTGGACACTCGGGTAGACCATTGAACGAAGTCATGTGATGCTGCGATATTTTTATTTTAGAAATGTGGAGTCATGCCATATGCCAACCCGATCCCTTTGTTGATGGTCCCTGTGGATAAATGCGCTGGGGTTTGTTTCGACGTTTTATTCATTGAAAATGCTCCCAACGACATATATACAATATATTGCTCCAAGCGCCCCCGAGCCAGAGCAAGAGATTCCCAACTTGGCGAGGAAATTTGGATATCACGTGGACCTTGTAGAATTTTCTAAATTTGTACAAATGCTTCAAAATCAAAAGGAGCCGAGTGTGATGGACAATTGTTCAAGGGAATGTATGAAGATGAGAACATCACATCGCATTACTTTCACCACCTGCAAGAGTGGTTGGGAGTGGGTCAAGACTTTTGGAAAAGCAAGTTGAAAATCTACAAATTCGTGCCACCTTTTATGATAGTCTAGAGCCTCCTATTACAACTATTACAACGAGACTTGAAATTCGTCAAGGAGGAAGGATTGTTTTTAAAAGATTGGGTTGTAAAAAAGTTTAATGCACAGTCTATTAAATATATAGTTGACGATTATGTAAATTATCAATAATAATAACATTTATCCAGAAATGCGTATTCTGTAGTCAACAACCTAGCAGGTGTATGGAGTAGTATTCGCGAATTGATTAGTTCCACTCCAGTCAACCGTTAAGCCCATGAATTTGTAATCGTAGACAAATGGTGGTGAAAGAATGAATGCCTTAACCTTCACAGATCCAACTAACCACCTCTAAAACTATAATGAAAAAGTATCTAACTCTAACTGCATCTGTCTGTGAAGCAGTTCTCCAACTTGAGGAGGTTGTTTACGTGATGCTTATAATTTGGAGAAATATCAATTGAAAATAGTAGAGAAGAGTTGAGACTAAATCGTTTGTTTGCTGATTGCTACTGCCACAGACATGTACGTACATACGTCATAGCACATACGCCGAAAATTTATTGAAAAAGTACACAACCTTACATTCACATTATCATCAGTCTCCATTATTAAATACGTACTTACATTGTTACTCGCATGCATAAACAATAGACAAGAAATTCAAATTGAAGAACATTTGCGGATGAGAACACGAGAGATCTGTACCGCTATTAAACTCAACCGGGTAACAATTGAAAATATTATTATTATTGTTATGCATTCAAAAACTATACTTAGGTATATCCGTATATCACAACTCGCTCTTTGGTTGCGGTGACAGTTTACACGTTAATTGCACGTGACAAAAAATGGAAAAGAAGATAGTAATAATAACAAGCTTTAGATTCAGGGATGAATGATTCACTTCTGCGGAGCAGGTGAACCCTCTCCCGATGCGCCAGAACTCTAGTGGAGGGGATGGTGCGACGGGGATTAGAATATTTAATCTGAAACTGAGGAATTATTAGAGATGCCTTTTTCATATTATTTGCCACTTAATGTTGACGTCTAGCAGCTCGTCGTCGCCAAACTCCTCCTCCAACAAGCTTGCAATTGACACTTTGAAGGACGGACTCGTCATGGCGTTCGCGATCTTCACATAGTGAGTGGGTTTTCCGCTCCAGCTCCAACGAGAATTCTGAAAAAAGTAGTTCCTACATGTTTATCTGCCTCTATCAATTTGGAACGCCGACTTTTTGAAATACTGTCAAAGGTTTACTTTGTTGGTGATAGAGACTTCCATCCTCACTGCCAATTCCTGAGTGGAAACGTCATCTTTACCAAGGTGGAGGCAGATCACTGAGAAATCCTTAGTCTTAGTAATGTTGGTGTAAAAAACAATCACAAATTGCTCGGGTGACCCATTGATAATTACTTGCACACCTGCAAAAATTATGGAGTTATCCGTTGCTGTTCTAATGTCTTTCAAGGACATGTCCAGTCCGGACATGTTCGGGCACCACATGAATCTCGATACCACACAATCAGGCATCTGATGATAATGCTTTAAATGATAGTAAATGTTGACTGCTCGTCGGCTCGAAAACTTGCAGTTGGTTAGTCCTAAACTCTTGCAAATGTTGCTCCCATCATTCCCATCCATTTGGCTAAAAAATGCATTGAAATCCTTGTTACATTGCATTTTTACTTATTATATTAATATAAATTGAAAATTAGGCATTTCTATATATCAAATGTGACGTTACCCGTCGGATTCGCCGTCGCGTTTTTGATCCCCTTTTATCTCAGCTGTTTGGACATCCATGCCTGCGATCAGGGCTTCCATTGCCCGATTTCGAACTTTGTCCTTCAATGACACCGCGCATAGAGGACATATCTCAATCCCTTCGTAACAGGTGTCGCAGAGACTGTGGCCGTTACAACACTGATAAATATCCTTCGCTGGAATTTCGAGGCAGAAAGGACACTCGAGCAAGACACTGGCAAATTTCACCTTCTCCCCACCTTCTGAATCTGGCTTGCAGTTAGCCCTGCTATTATTAGCCATTAGTCTAAATTCAGTCAGTAATACTTTTACTTAATATTTCCCCCACACAAGGTCAAGTTAGCTCTTCACCTGTTGTCGTCAGTCAGGGACGGGGAATGAAGCTGGAGGTGGAGGTCCACCTACTAAATATCAAAAATGAACAACAACAAAAAATCAACTCGCCGCACAGGTAAAACGAAATTGTCTCAAGTCTCAAATTGTCAATCTTGCATATTATTGAATTGAACACAATTTATTATTAGTTAAGTCATTTATACCAAAACCGTATTCTGTAGCTAACCTAGCAGATGTATATATGGGAGTAGTATTCTCGCTTATGCTTATATTTTTTCCAATCACATCAGTCAACCGTTAAGCCAATAATTAGTCTATAATCATCATAGACAAATTTGGTGAAAAATGACTCCCTTCACCTTCACAGATAGACCCAACCACCACCTCTGTCTACAACTATAATGAAAAAAGGTACTTACTTACCTAAATGCATCCGTCTGTCTGCCTGTGCAGAAATACTCCAACTTGAGGAGTTGTTTGTGTGTGTGATGCTTATAATTTGGAGAATTGAATCAATTGAAAATAGTAGAGAAGAGTTCCAAAACAAACTCAAAAATAGTTCTTGTTTTCTGATTCCCAGATTGCCACAGACATGCACACGTACGTACATACATACATTTTAACAACGCGTTGTTCCTAGACGTACTCGCTCGGTGGGAGTGCGTCCCCGTCGGCATATCTTGGCCCCCCTCGACAACCAAGATATGCTGAGGAGGACCATAATAAAGACAACCAAGATATGCCGAGGGGGACGCTCTTCTCGCGAGTACGTCTGTCTAGGAACAACGCATTAAACAGTATGTAATAGCACATACGCACAACATTTATTGAAAAAAATACACAATCTTACATTCATTCAGGTTATCAATCTCCATTCTTAAATACGCACGCACCCACCCACTTTCACTCAAAAGTAGTCATACCCAAATACCCATACCCATAGCATGGAAGAAGGAACGGTGAGGTGACGAGGCGAGGTGAGATATAAAGTCCAGTTTGTGCATATTATGTATAGTATTGTTTTTCCTCAATATTACTCAAGTTTTGGTGCATTTAACTTAACCTTTTCGTTTAACCAAGCAAAATAACTCTTCGGTTATAATATTAACAAAATAACTAATAAATAACCTGATTTAACCAAATAACATTATAACGGACCTCACTTTCAATTTGGCCAATATATTTATATATATAATTCACTAAAAATTGAGGTACAATTTAATTTAGAGTAAAAAAAATCCCTTAAAAAGGGAAATGTCTGCCGGTTGTCATCAGTTGCTGTTGTTACAGCATTTTTCGCCACTCCGATTTACGTTTTACGTAGAACCTTTTACGCATTCTAAGATGAAAGCTTTTTTTCTTTCGTGACATTCAATGATTAAATATAGTTTCCATACGTGCTAATATTGAAACAATCCTCGTAGGTGGCGGTGAAAATATTTGAAACATCATTTAACATAGTCACTTATGCATAAGTTTAATGAATATTACGTCAAAAGTTAAGTTGCTATGCCCCAAGTACACGAATTTTTGTGACCGTCTCCATTGATCATTGCTTTTCACACGAAGTGCAAAAATTTTGTTCGGGTTTTTGGGGATAGTCAAATTGTAGATATCCTATTGTAGTAGGTGTTCAAACATTACATTACATCAAGTTCGTATCTCACACCCTGTGGGAGCTAGAGCGGTTCAAAATGTTGAATACATGTTGAATATGCGTGAATATCAATAGGATCCTAAATAGATCACGTAGCAAATGCTTGAAATGATTAATTATATTATTGGTCTTAAAAAATGTGTATATATGTCACGCTTATGATTCCTAATAAAATATACTGCGATTTTCTCTATATCATTTTTTAGTACACATTCCATATTTGGAAACGGAATCTTATCTTGCTTTAAAGTGCCTCAAGGTTTCCATTCAATAATTAGCAGTCACGTTGTTTACATAAATTTGAAAAAAAACTTACAAACTACTTCAAATACATAAGTAACCCAGATGCACCAGTACATTTGAATGGGTTTATTAGTTGTTATATAATAATAATACCAGAATACCAGTGTGGAAAAGTACACTACTTCCCAGCTCGTCGGGTGTATTAGCACGCCAATGAGTGTCATTTTATTCATAGCATGCACACTTTTTTAAATCTGACTAAAAGTGTCCACCAATATTTCGAACAGCACGTAGTTTTCAATTTATTAGCTCTACACACTAATGTACTTTGACTTTGCTTTGTTACCCTGTTCGAATTACTATTCGGTTTGTTACACATCTAATAATATAAGTGGAATAACATAAACTGACGAAGTAGCATATATATAGGTAGCTGATTTTTACAAACAATTTATTTATGGTGCACTTGTTCAATTCATTAGTTCATATTCAAAATTAAAGCATATGAAACCTAAATACAAATACGTACAAAACAAAATATATAAGGGTTCACACACATAAAAAGAATCAGTAGCCCTGTAAAGAAACTTATACAATCCAGACAGAGTAGAGTAAGTAGTAATTATTCAAGCGTACATCTAACACCAAACTCGCTCCGGACTACGACTATTAGTACGCATTGGCTTTGTTGGAATTTTGGCAAAAGTTCGGACAGCATGTATGTCAGAGTACATCTTTTCAATGGTCCCAAGACGTGGCAAGAACTCCTGAAATAGAGGAACAGCTTCCTCCAGGCGTCCCACTTTCTTCCACTTGTGTAGCTTCAACTGAACCATTAAGTATGGAATGACGCGTTGCTGAATAAAATCAAATCGTGAAATACATAATTACATAAATGTTGAAGAATAACATGTAGCATAATACACTACCTTTTTGATTATTTCGTTGATAGTTACGGCTTGCACTAAGCCACCCGGCACAAAGATAAGCATCCGTGACTTCCCAAACATATTGAATTTTTCAATCTGTAATCCAGCATTTCCAACTACCATCAGAGTCTCTAAAAATTAGAAAAATGATAAAACCACATAATATTGATCCACTCACAAACCGACAAAACACAGTCAAATTATGGTTTAGTGTAGCATTTATTGTAAAACAGACCTTTAGTAATTTTTGTCCAGACCAAGTAACAAATCAATGGAACCATAAATCCAGCAACAGCGACGGTCAACTCATCGCATAACAACGACCCCCACCAGAGTAACCCGTAAATGGCGAAGACAGCAGTCAAGTACTTAAGCAGATCTATGAAGCCTTTGTCCCACTTTTCAACGGCATATTCCAAAATTTCCGCTCCCTTCCCCTGTCCAACTAGGCCACAACAATCAGTGAACTTAAAGCCAAGAGTTTTAAGCTGCTCGCTGGACAAGTCCTCTTGTTTCCAGACAGTGGGTTTCCGGGCCCTTCCACAACGTCCCTTATAAATCTTTCGAACTGCCTTTGAACTGGCCGCATTCCATCCAACGACGTACCTCCATCGATCTTCAGAGTTAATTCGTGGCCGGGGCCGCAGAGCAACTCTCACTTTCTTTTTCTTGGGCACGACGACGTTAGCATCCACATCCGACTTTTGACCGGGCCACCGATTGAAACGAATTCGTATCCACTGCTGGTGAACGTTTTGCTCCACCCTCGACTCATATTGCGACGGTTGAGGAGATTTAATTTGGCATGGATCCATCTTGTGCCTTGAAAGAACAATGAAAATACATAAAACAAATACATACATGAATAATTTCAATTTTCACCAACAAAACCAGGCAGAGAAATTTATTGAACAATGAAATGAAGAATAATAAATAGAAAAAATGACCTTGCTCCTTCGCAGACTCTTCCACAGGTGATTCAAATACTCTAATTGAATTGATCCAACCACGACTCCAGGCTAGGACCTACCGTCATAAGAATTTGTAAACCTACAAATACAACAAAAATGTAAATGAATTTACAAAATTAAGAAAAATCTATTATATTAAAATACGAAAGATTTTTTGGCGTTGTCCATTCAAAGGCTATTTTATTCCTGATCGTACAGCAATGTATGAGGTATCATTCTACGCGCAATTAACTGGGGAAGTGTCTATCAGAGAGTTTTTTTTGGAAAATGTGTATTCCCCTATTTTAAAATTGAGGTTAAAAGTCAAAAATGGTAATTTTTGCAGTAATCAAAGGTCTGCTTAGTTGTGTAGCTCCAATTCAGGGTAATAAATTCATCAAACCAAGCGTGCAAAATACAGACAATTATAATTTGACACATTTTAAAAGTGACCTCAATGACCGCTGACCCCTAGATCCCAATAAACTTACTTAATACATAACGCATCAATTCTGTATAAGTTTAACATGCTGAATTCAGTACCGGTGTTACTTTTTTAATTTAAACTCAAGCTGTCCAACATATCTGCAAAAAACAAATGGTTCTGTTCAGTCTTCAAATAAAAAATCTGCTATTTAGGAATGTACTAGCTAACAATCATCTTTGCCTGTCACGTGTATAATGCGTGCCAATGCATGTGAATGAATGTGATTTTAGAGACAAATCGAAACAAATTTTCTTCGTCAACGAGTTTCACCCCGTCATGTTGACGGCCCCGATTACTAGTATCTTAAAATCTTAATAACAAACTACAATTATGTTGACGTAACAACAACGCATTAACTTTTATACCCTAAACTAAACAATCAAAAAGGCAATGAGTCCAAAAATGTTAATAATTATGATCTCCTCCATTCTCTATTGCGTATAACGTTATTGAGTAGCCGAAAAAAAAAACAAAAAAAAAGTATTTTGTTCGTCGCCTCACTGCTGTCTGCTGCTGGTGATATAGTTGTACTAACATATGCTATTCACCAAGCCCAATACACCTGAAAAATGAGCTGAGAAACGGATCAGGTGGCGGTGCAGTCTTACAACAACAACAACAACAACAACAAAGTCTTGGCAAGCAGGCAGAGCAGAAATAGAAGCCAGAAAGAAAATAGAAAAAAAAAGAATGGGACTTGAGGAGAGTTGTTGTACGTGCGTACTCAAGTTGTATTTAAAGTTATCCACCTCATCAACTCCACCTAATAACAAACAACAAATTGCCACTACTGGATGGATGGAATCACAGTTAAAACACAGTTGACAGTAGTGGCGGATGTCGAAGGGTAGAGAGTAGTAGAGGGTCATGTGGGGTAGATAACCCTGACAGTTAATAGTTCCTCGGACGCCAATTAGACTCACCTTTTGCAGGGAAACTGCATACGTGCAGAACTTATGAATGTTAATACATAAAATCCGGGGGTGAAAAAAATAGTGAATTCACACTTGCCACTACAACTACAACGTTAATTGCAAAAAAGGCTGAGGCTGACTGGGCGACCGAACGCGTAACTTGGATTTGCTTTCCACCAAAGAAGAGAGACCACCCGCAACGGAGAACATATGGCTCTGATGTATTTATACTTACTATTATAATAATGAGCCAGAGGCAAGTGACAGTTATTTTTTTATACAAAAAACTTTTGTTTTTTGACTTTTATCAAGCATCATCAAGAACTCCAACCAACCAACCGTCTTTTACTCCTTTTTCAATCGTTAGTTAGTGGACAACGTGATATAGTATTGAACGTGGTGGTGGTGGTGATGATGATCTGATAGTCAATTGGCAATAATCAGCAGGTTGTCTATCTCTAAAAAAACTAATTAACTGACAAGGAAGTAGTAGTAGTAGGTATAATATGGTGTAGGTGGATCAACTCAAATCAACAAGCGATATAATAATAAAATCTGTAATCAGATTAGTGATGTGCCATGTACATATAGGTCAAAGGTCAAGTTGTCCAATTCTTTTTTCAATTTGATTTGTCAATGGGCGTCAGAATTCAAGAAATGTAATTAGTTTAGAAGATATTGCATTTTGTTTGTTTGATCTTTGACCTCTGACCTAGGTCAAGTTGTTCAGTTATCCTCTTTTATCTTTATTCATCCACGGGCGTTGTCAGAATTCAAGAAATGTAATTAGTTTAGAAGATATTGCATTTTGTTGACTTGACCTTTGACCTCTGGCCTAGTTCAAACTACTCAATTATCTGCTTTTATTTTTAGTAATCTACTGACATTATCAGAATTTAACATTTTGTAGTTTTGACATGCTTTTAAATTTGGTTGACCTTTGACCTTTGTCCGATTTGGATCAAACTCAACAGATTTCTTTCTTAGTAACCAGTGAATGTATATGTCAAGTTTGGCGTCAATCGGATGAAGCATACTGGAGTTA
>JAANSN010003500.1:1103-18373 GCA_036850665.1 Dicranocentrus wangi | reverse complement strand
ATAATAGCCTAAAGAGATTTTTGGACGTATGTATCCCTGTCAGATAATAAGAGGAAAATAGATGCATACGACTTGGCATATTATTTACAAGGAGTGAAACTACTTCCAAGTTCCCAGGTGCATGAACACGAATTTTTTAATTTTCATCTGGGAGGAAAAAAGAAATTGCAATTTTTATTTCGGCCAGCAGCAACACAAACTACGACTCATATTCTCAGTGATATTGCAATGCATAATGCATGTAATCATATATTTTCATGGTATACGGGATACATTCGCACCGCATTTTGTAGCTGACTTTATACTAAAGCTGACAATGAGATATAATACGTAGGAGTGATACCCACACACATGCATTGTAGTGCTGGAAAGTTATGGTGCTTCAATAAACCATATAAGATGAGCTTCCAAGGATTTTTTCTTGTTGGAGTGCTCAGTTTCAAATGCCAACACTCGTAGAAAATGTGCATTTTGCTTTCATCGTCATCATCATCATCATCGAGAACAAAAACATGAGGGATGAGAGAGAGAGAGAGAGAGAGTCGAGGAACAAGAAACAAGACAAAAGCACATGAAGTGTGGTGCGTGACCCAACAAAACAAACTTGAGTGCAGAGGAGTGCAGATGATAGAATTCGTGCATGACTTCACTGAAGGGTGTCTGTGTGTCTATCAGTTCTCACAACGAAAAGTAAATTTGTATACAGTAAATAGGCAGTCAGAGACACAATTTACACTTTCTCTGCTACTGCATATGTCTAAAAAAATAAAAAAAGTGCGGATATATGCAGAAATATTGATATGCGTTCCGGAGAGAAACAAGAGCACTAGAAAGCATCGTGCAGACGAAGCAGACAAGGAGGAATCGAGGAAAGGAATATGCCAGGAGTGACTGGAGAGAAGAGTGAACATTGTGGATTTGCATAACCATCAAATTTCCAGTGAAATGACCTCTCCTCCATCTACACATGATCTTCGCAGACATTTCCATTTATTCATTTGCATTTTGTTAGCCACACAAGGTTTAATAAATATGTATAGGAACCTCGGAAAGAGGATAAATCAACAGCTCACCCACATCCAGGGGTTATGACGTGCTCGCCTCTATAGATTTATATTTCGAATGACGATGCACAGTCATAATTGTCATCGGTCGGTCACTCATAACCTAGCTCTGGCTAAATTGCCATTGCTATAAGAACCCATAATAAAGTGGAAATTTGCTATTGGCAGGAGGAAATGAATGTGGTGGATTGGAATATTCTCTTCTTATGTATAGCTTTGTAAAGTATATGGAGCTTGGACAAGGCCACAGTACAGTGTCATATTTCTATGTCCCTCCTTGTCTGATCGACTATTAATACCTTCCCTGGAGTAATCAGAAAGAAAATGAATTTTAAACAACATCAACCGACAATCAACTATTCTGGTAGAATCAGAAAAAAAGTATGGAAAGTAGTTCACATGTATGAGCTTATGCAGGTCTGGAATATTTTGGATTATACGCTTGGCATTGCCAGCCCGAAAATATTAATTTCATTCCAATCAGCCAAATAGTTGAGCACTTTGAAGAGCTGCACACATACGTACGAAGCTAAGGCTGGAACGTAATTTCATGCCTAGTAGCCTACTACTATGCTCTCCGCCAGGATTGCCAACTCCTAGAACGGTTACCCACAAAATGGAAATGTTCCTTGGAGAATTTACTTCATCTGCGAGTTCATGCAACGAACCCTGAGATTCACTGTGTTGTCGAGCAGTATAATAATATAATAAAACCAGTAATGAACTCATATATTGTGCTGTAAAGCGTAGCTCTCCGCTGCTTCCACAGTCATAATCGGTAGGAAATGACAAAAAGACACGGGGAATACGATGGGAACAAGCCCATTGGAATACTTTAAGCCCCATGGGTAGATTGAGGATTTGTCTCTGCTGTCGTGCTTGGCCTTGCTTTTAGTCTACCGCGTGTGTGCATCCCGTTGTAGACGACTTCTGCAGCACACAGGTTTTCTTACAAGTTGCAAAACAGGAACTCTACTTAAGCCCATACATGTCTTTTCACAAGATTCATAATACACACACATACACCAAGTGTGTGACTCATAATCGAAACCTGGGACGGCAAACACAACCTGAAAAAACTGCTACACGGGTAGTGTAGTGGTGGTAGTAGTGGTGTGCCATGCCTTGGTGGAAATTACAATCGGTAAACTACAAGATTTGAGAAGATGGGCTTTGAGTTTATGAAGCACGAAAGTTCTTCCTGTCTGCCTCGTGCCTCTCGCTGTCCGTGGCGTTAGGTGTGGGCAGAGAGGAAAATTAGAAAGTGTGCTACAAATTTTGGCTGTGATGCTGTTTCTCCACCAGTCCAGTTTAGCAGTCTCCTACTAACTAAGTAATGAGAAAGTAACTAAAAACTGTTTAATATTAGATGGCCATCCGGTATAATAAGCCTAAATGATGGTAATCATCATGAGGCACCACCACCACTAGTGGGCATTGACTGACAAAAGAGAAAATGAGCCATGAGCAGCTGTAGAGAAATACTTAGGCACCCTTCGTAGCCAAATCAAAGTGGAGGAGAGGAGACTGACTGAATGCATGCATACGTACACCTCTTCCACGATATTTTATACAAGTCAATTTAAGTGCAACGTATGGGATGGCATAAAGCTGGGCAGTATGTACCTTCCGTCTGAGATCAGTTTCTGCTTGATTAATCAGTCTAATCAACAAGGTGTATCAGAATCGAAGGCCAGTTCTTTTTGATTTAATGCTGATTCGATTCTTATATGAGCCAGTGAATACGTGGCCATGTGAAAGCCTATGTGAAAGGAGCAATGTGTTGGTACGGAACACACACGTGAACGTGAATCTATTCTTCATTTTTTAATGGTTTACAGAGAAGAGGAATAATGCTCCTCGACGACAATACGGCATAGCCCAGCTAGAGAAACAGATAGGTTAAATCAGGCATGTCCCGTATTTACACAAGAATGAAGCCTTCGAGTACTTTGCTTTCCTTCAATGGAGTACGTATAAGCTGTTCAGTTCCAGAATGGGAATGCTCAATGAATATTGAAGCGTTTCAAAATGTCATTATTGAAGCATTTCTACCTAAAATGACATTATTTCAGATGGAAGGAACAAGAATAGGATATGATGAGAAGAAAAGGACAAAATCCTATTTTGGAGAGCGATTGTTCCTCCCAGAACAAAAAAAGAATGACATCAATGCAATGGATGATACCTACACATATATTGTGTCTGTTCTGCCGGGAACAATATATTAAACTAGATAATGGGGCCAGTACTAAGCATTTAGCTAAATATTTATTCACTGCATTAACTTGGAGTTGGATTATTTTTATTATTACACATTACACCAAGAACTCTCTACATGCTCATGTTACGATTAATCTGGTACATGAGTCATGCTCACTGGAATGTTTGAGTGTCGTTAGAACCGCTAATGAATACTCATCGGACTGCGTAATCGTCTTTTCATCAAATCATTTGTTTTGTTACTTTAAGTGTTAACTTTGAGTAAACGTATTGTTTAACCGTTTAACAATGTTCCTTCATTATCTCGACGAATCAAAAAGGGAATTTTGCATTGTTACATTACCATTTAAGTTTAAAGGGCGTTCAAGGGGTTGCTTAAAAAGAGATGACTTGCGACGGACACACAAACTGCGAGGTTATTCTTTTATAGGAGTGGATGTTTTTATCTGAATGGACACAGAGACAAAATAACATGTTTCAAGAAAAACGCCATTTCACAACGTCTGTAATGTAAGACGTTCTGAAAACATATGGCGTCCTCACCAACAACATATCAATCCTCAATCTTCGTCCTATCCCCAAACCAAATCCAAATTCCAAATTGAGCTGCTTGCTTTCTTGCTGCCCTCAATATCACATTTTCCTGATGGAGCCTCAACTCAACCCAGTCAGGGAATAAAACCCTGCCGCGTTTTTATTTTATCAGCATAACACGGAGAAAACGGAAATGAGACGGGCACATACACGAGAGCGTATATTGCATTTTTTAGCGTTACGTACGGTTCGGGTGCATCCTATGATCCACAATCTGATTCCACATTACATAGCAGGCAACGCACGGTATGGAATGTACAACTACACCATATATTATGGTTTGCTCTATCTATATATGCCATTGCTGGTACTAATAAGATGTTACTACCTAGCCCACTTTATTGTACTTTGGAGAAAATGAAGAAAACCGATTTCCAGTCTATCCTATTTATATTACAAAATGCTTTCGGATAAATGTATATATCTAACTTGATGGGGAAATAAGAGAATCAATGCATTAAACAGAGGTTACAGATAGAAATTCACACTTTCAATTTCCCCACTTCCTTTCACAATTTCGAACTTGATGACGTATAGAAGCATTTTTCCTGGGCTGGGCAAGTTGATAATACGATAGTAAATGGGGATGTAATCATCAGAAATACTTAACTGTAACACGCATAAGAAAACAAATAGAATTCTGATGTAATCCCAGAATGGATATTTGCTATATGTGACTTTTTTTCGCATAATCTGATCAAACGCCATCAATTTGCAAAGCGTAGCGCAAAATTAAGAAACCGATTCATGCACACTTCCACCAACTGACTCAGCTTCGGAGAGCCTGTCTCATCCCATATTTGACAGGGTAGATTAAGTCCTGTGAAATAATGGGATAGGAAAAGCAAAAACGTATTGCAGCATATAAATGTCTGTTGTACTGCCTGATTCAATGGACAAACAAAATCTTGGTTGATGTAGCACACATTTTGTTCAAGCACTACCACAAAATCACCACATTGCTACAGGCATCAACTGAGCGATGAGCCCAACTTGGATAGTTATAGGTAAATACTAACGCTCGGTTTGGTACCTTCGGCCCAAAAGGAGCGTCAATAATGTGCTCACACAGAGAGGAAACCCCGGATGCCTATGCCGAGATGGTCTAAGGTAGCAACGGATACACAAGATACATTCATACATCCTCGGAGTTTCATCAACTCGTGCCGACATGTCATAGGAGTAGGTGATGGTGGTGGTATTTCGATGGCTAGGGAGTTGCAACGTATGTGTCCGGATTTGTTCTGGAAACAAATAAAACACACGACCAGAGTGTATTTTGTAGAGTATACAAACAAAGACCCAATGTGTAGTATTTGTGTATTATTGTGTGAAATAGAGAGAGGATTGAAGATTGAATTGGATGGACTTTGTCTCGTATTTCTTCTTCACAGCCACAAAAAACGAGCGGAACCCAGACACGTTGTGTGAGCCGTCGTGTCTTTCCTCCTCAACTAAAGCTAGATAGACACTCATACACATAAATTCTAAAAGTTTTATGCATATGCTTTCACACAATATGGTCCATTGGTTACTTGAGCTTTCGGATGGAGGATGGCCGCCTAGGTAAAAGTAAAACTGGGAAGAAATGAAGAAACAGGTTTATATTTTTATATAGTTATAGATGGATGGCTGAGTGTGTGTATCAACTCACAAAAAAGTAGTAAGTTTGATCAGTTTCGTAGTGGCAGAGTACACATCGATTGCGCTAAGGTTTTTTGTCCTTTGAAGGCACACTGATGGCATTAGGCTTTCGAGGTTTTACTCTTGCTTGCTTGTTGCGGTAAAAATAGGACTTTTACTTGCTTTCACTTACTTTCCTACTTACGACGTATTTTACTCAGTGAGTGGGTTATGCATATATATCCCTTGACAGGTTTCCGTTTCAGTTTAGTTGAGCCTCCCTGGGGGATTTTGGCTTACTATTTTAGTTAGTTAGTTGAAAACAGGAAGGAATCACCAAAACTCTCATATCATATAGCTACTCTGTCTCACTAGAGCTTTACGACGTTATTTGACTGGTGCAACGGAAGGATACACGTAGGCCGACGCTACCGTGTCACATGGTGATGGTAAAAGCGAATGAAACGGATATTCGGTTTTTTCACTCTTCCACGAATCTTTCGTGGTGAGTCCATATAATTGATGAAATGAAATAGCTTATTACTTAAAGGCTTCATAAATTCGTCTCCAGGAGGGGATGTAAAAGAAGAAAAGAAGCAACAAGGGTAAAACAGAGAAGTGGAAGACATACGAGCTCCTCGTTCTTTGTAACCTAAAGTATATAATAATAAGTGGCTTCTGGTCAAATGAACAGTTTTCAATTTTCAAAGTGCACAAAGACATCATGCTTTCATCATGCTGTATCGTTTTGCACCATGTTCTACACCTGTCGTATCTCGACGAGCTAAACTTAAAGTCTCATTAAAATAATTTGACGTAGAGATTATGGCAAGGTGAATCGGGCTGTAGGCTGTAGTGTGCATCTCATACAACGTTAAAAATACTCTAAACTCTCTAACATGTAATATAATAGTAAGGAAATTGTCAAATGTTTAGCTAACTCGGTTTTCTTTGGTGGTTAGGAGACATCCTGATCAATTTGAGCCCTGGTCTCCCCAACACATCCGACAACCAATTGTTTACCTCGGTTCCGCAGTCAAGACCCATAACAGTGTCCCCGCATACCTGCACACAAAAAACCGTAAAATTAAATTTACAACGTGTAGTCCTGTCCCGAATAACAATTGACCAACAGGATACAGTTAATGTCACTCAATGTCAAGAAATTAGAGATTTCAAGCGGACCTTTCAACCCAAATGTTTCACCACCGCCAGCAGAATACGTATAAAGCCGTGGATTCCCTTTCATTGCTTTTGCAAAGCACTAAGGTTTCATACAGGATAAAATTGGATTTGTGATGGTCCTACTAAAGATAGGAAAGTTGGATGGAAGGTTTTTGGGAAAAGTACAAATCAGACATGACTAAGCGATGCGAACACAATTGCAACGAATTGGCTCTTGGCTCATAACACGAGAGTAAAAAGAACTGGGTAGGTAGGTAGGTACGCCTGGCACATTAAAGAATACCTAGGCACTGTGAATTATATATTAGTCAACTGAGCATGCCGAAACCCAAACTGACCCCAGGCCAAGTCATATTTCCATAATAATTGTCCATAATCTTTATATTAATCAGATTTCAAACACGAGATTTGCCTCTTGAGATGAAATTAGTTTCGTGACATTTAAAG
Organism: Dicranocentrus wangi; assembly: GCA_036850665.1. Classification (NCBI taxonomy): domain Eukaryota; kingdom Metazoa; phylum Arthropoda; class Collembola; order Entomobryomorpha; family Entomobryidae; genus Dicranocentrus; species Dicranocentrus wangi. The sequence continues at coordinate 11,237 of JAANSN010003500.1, read as the reverse complement.
AGAACCAGCTGTAGTCTACTTACATGTGTATGTGTACATAAACTAAAAATAGGCGCATATAAGAAACTACTATTAAATGATTTAACGTGGTAGAGGTACTGTTTAGTTATTTGGGTTTTTTGTTTCCAGCTATTATTACTACTTGTCATTTTAAACATTTTTTATACAAATTTTTTTATAAACCGCTTCCCTATCGTTGGTACATGATATCGCTCGGGCGCGGACCCATTTTTCAACAGCAATTTCACACAATTATACTGCACACATTCTATATATAAAATCAGGACGTTAGGGGAAAGCGGTTGTTAGTATTCTTTGGCGCTGGCTGCTGCTCCTCACTCAGCCAAACGGTAATGAGCTGTTGGCTTATAATAGCAGCAACGACTGGGGAAGAAGAAGAATGATGATGATCATGATGAAATAAGGTTGGATTACAAAAGCTAAGCTTGCTTTGTTAACAAAGGGATGAGCTTTTCTATGGATCACACACTCGCCTCCACCAACAACGCCAGGGTATTCATACACTTACACCCATATACATACCCAACCCAAACCAGCCAAGCCCGTATATAAACACACTGCTACGTAAGCAGAAGTTGGGATGAACAAAGTGAATAAGAATAATGTAGCAGGAAAGAAGCATATTGTGCACATTTACACACTGGCTGAATATACACTTCTACTTTTTGGCTTTTACCTTTGATGTGCATAGTTCCGCTTTCAGGGTATTATGTGCGCGTTGAAGCTGACTGATCTCCAAAGGAATGCTCACATCAGGAAAACCTATTACAGAAGTAACAAAGTCATCTTGTAATACTATCAATATAGAAAATTTTATACGTAATTATCACAAGAAGGAAAAGGGATCCGGCTCTTAATAATATTCAATTCAGCTAAGAAAATCCTTCCAACTGGGAATAATATATTAATGGAGTAAAAGTTGGCTGCTGGGAGGTGAGTGGAAATATAGGAATCAAATCCATTTTTCTCCTCATGGTTCTTATGCATGCCATTACTCTTCTCTCCGTTTGAAACCTTGAAAATACGCAGGCATCAATTATGAATGTATCGCCATCACAAGCCATAGGATTCAGCGGAAATGTAAAATGCGTTTTAATGTAGCTCAAATATCTACGGCAAAGTCATATTATACAGAATAGAGTTATAGATTAGAGGAAAAACCAAAATACTAAGCGAATTTTTGAATTTTACACGTTACCTGAAGACTTTCGAAGCAACCATACACATTCTTTGAAAACAATCAATACTTTTACCTTGCACAAAATTTCAAATGTTCGAATAACGAATGATTTTTGAAATTGATAGATACCATATTATGATAGGGACATATATTCAGGCTATGCGTCATCACGTGTAACATCCAACCAAGCACAAGTAAACAAGCCCACCGCATAATAAAATGTGAAATCATTATAATTTAGTTTTTCTTTCGGAAACACTGTCACGTAAAAGAATCTATGTTGTGCAACCCACTCGTTATTACAACTCTAGTGGAAAATTGAATTACAGGGTAAACGTCACTGATTTATGCTATCTCATATTTCAGCCTATCTTCAACGTACCCTGATTTTAACAGATCAGCCCACAAAGGAAAAGAATCATTTTCTCTCCAGACATGTTACGCAGTCAGTACCGTCTTAACTTTCCATACATACTTCCATTTCCTTCTCAGTCAGTCAACTAAGAATTGATGATGAAAACACTTTTTTTTAAAGATAAATACTTCTTCATCCTCTTTATTATTTATTGTTTTTCTTTCAATCTCAATTTCGATGTACTTCACGTGCCCATTACTGTTCCTTCGTGGTGAAGGAAAAATGATTTTTTTTTCTTCCACAGAACCCCCACTTAGAAAGAAACCACATCATGGCACCAGTTCCACCACACACCAGGAAGATGATCAACATCACGTAGTGAAAAGTCTTTCTTGAGTAGGCTGCCTGGTATTGGTGTTTTTAACACTACAAAAGGAGTTTTGCCGTATACACACGTTCGTACCTAAAGTGGTTGCGAAGCGTGTGGTTTTGCGGTTCAAGCATGGCGTGCTTTTTTGTGTGTACAATGTTTAAATTGCTCTTTTGGCTTCTCTCGCCTACTTCTCTTTACAGCTGAGTAGTTTTGCCACATAACAAAACATAATAATAACTCTTTGCCACACGAGCGACCGTACCAGCAGAGCTGTAACATAGGTATACATATATTTCCAACGGTGGCACACGGAGCTCTGGATTAAGGGGAAAGTTGGTTCAAGCATGGGAAAGGGGAATGCTGGCAGGAAGAAAGTGAGTGCAAGAAGCAACAGCATCCATTCATCCCACACTAGCATTATGTATCACCTTCCTCAGCAAGAATGGTAACGACTACAAGGTAGATTTTTGTATATGCGATACCCAGAATTTTCCTATTCTTAGTGGGTAGTGTTTTCAATGAAGAAGACAAAAAAGCGATACTTGTGGAATACATGCCCCTATTGGATTAAGTTCATAATGTGTACTTGGAAAGCTACTCTAGCAGCTATTGGATTGGAGAAAGTTTTCATTCTTTTTTGACTCTCATATATTACACCGAAAAAAGGATCCATGGGAAAGGTTTTATACAGGGATAGGATACAAACGAGTGGTGGAGAAAAGTGATTACCTTCGATAGAGAGAACCAATTTTCTGTTGGAAATATCAATCTTAGGTTTGAGCTGACACAATCTCGGCTCTCTTTTTTGATTCAATGGTACGCCTGCTGAATTCACGATCAGCCATTCCCGGTCGTACAACAGGCCCCGCGGTCCAATCGCCCAGGTTTTGGGAACCTATGAGACGAAAATAGAACGGGAAAGGGACATTTTACCAATTCATTTATAGGATGTACGACTATGTACACACTGCACTACAACTAAAAACTAAACGGGGACGTCGTGTTTTATGGAATCGGGTTCTCTACAGGTATCCACTCCAAAAGGGTATATATATTTATGCGAATGGGGCTCCGAATTCCATTCCAATCCTTCAGGGTTGAGCACTATAAATCTGAAATTCCCAACAATACTAATCACGCAGTTAGTTCAGTTAATTACTAGATGTGATGCTGATGGAGCAAATTCATTGCAGCTGGTGTCCTCACCCGCTTTTGATATTAGTTGGAATAAGGCGTCACTGGGATTCCCTTCTGGTGATAGATTTTATACCATGAAGCTTACAATAATAAACGTATTTAGCTCACTCGTCCATGCATAAATTTTATTAGTTGACTGAGCGCACGTAAATATGGACGTGTGTGTATATGTAATTTAGTGGACTAGGAGAGCAAAATGAAGACAAGAACAAGAATGAAGCCCCTGTAATTTAATTTGGGAAGGGAATGAGCAATTTGAATCAAGTCCCACTACAATTCTGCACACCACCGAATAGTCGGATATATAAGATATGATGGCTAAAGGGATCCTTCGTACTTGCTCATGCATTAACAACGCATTTATCCAAAATGGTACATGTGAACAGCCGTTAATACCACATACACCTACATATTATATATAATGTTGTCAGAGTTGACAGGTACGACTAGGGAATTCCAAAGATTCAAATCGTATTTTCCAAGCAAATGTAGCAATTGGTTGGATGCTTGGTTCTTTAAAATGGAATGTAAGAAAACTCAAAGTGAAACACCAGTGTGGCGACATAGAGGTATAAATGGGAAGTGGGAATACATACTTCATAGGACGAATGCAGAATGGAGCAGAGATCTAATGCAAAAGAGTTAGTACCTCAAAAGGAGCACAAGACTTGATCGGGTAGACAAATATCCGGAGAAGTTTCCTTTCCTCGAATGAATTCCTTCCAACTGTTGATTCCACTGACAGGATGTCTGGTCGAGATACTGGAAAATTTTCGGTTCGCTCTCTAAAGTTCTATATATGAGATAATTAAGTTAGCACAGCGAAAGAGTTAATTTCCGTGGACGCACCACCCTCTATTACTCTAGTTGTAAGTTATGGGGAAAATGAAAGTGTGAGATTTTAGTAAATGCTTCGAAATAGCAATTCATCATGAGGAAGTGAGAGAGAGAGAGAGAGAGAGATGAGATTGTTACTTGGTGGCACATAATGGTCGTGCACAATATCTCTACCACGGATGGCAGGCAGCGGTGTCCAATCAATTTCCACATCTTCCCTAGCTCTCTTCTCTCTCTCTCTCTCTCTCTCCCTCAATCTTCTACTTTGGTTCATCTCACTAGAAAAAACTGATAAAATGACATGACACGATACACCAGCTTTGCACATTCGAGGTCGAAACAAAAAAATAAATGATACATACGTCAGGTTGAATCCAACAACGGTATATGAGAGAAAGGAGGAAATCCAAGTTCTCAAGAGTTGTCATGTATCCGACGGACACTCGGATTGCCCCTGTAGGTCGCCCATCGATCAAATCATTCAAGTCACCGCAAACATGGCCAGCCTAGTGAAAGTGGTGGAATGAGTCACATTAGAACAGGAAAAAACTCCAATAAGCCAACAACAATTTTATATATTAAGGACACTGTAAAAAATCGATAGATTCACATTTATACTGAAAAAATGTTTTAAAAAAACTTTTACAGAAAGGCGAGACAAATGTACCTCATACTGCTTAATAACTTCATCCGGGAGAAGATCCAAGTGCCTCCTGCAAGCCCCTGGATTACAGAAACAGCCATACCGTAGGTGAACATCGTGGAGGTAAGCTATTTGCTCCATCTGCATTTCAAATCATGCCATATATATTAGAAACTAGCAGTTATGGAGCTTTATGTTGGTTGTACTTGCGATATAGTGGCTGGCTACATGTGATAGCTGTAGAATATATAAGATAACCCAAATGATTTTCAGTGAGGAACAACAAAGCACCTCCTCAGCAATCCTATTTTACTCAGAATTCGTGGAAAGACCATAAAAATTATAATTCAATCTGATAAACACGTATGTACACATTTATATCTTTGTTTTCATTTGAAATTTAAACAATCTGATATTATGTAAGGGGAAAAGTGGTAAGCTATTTGCTCCATCTGCATTTCAAATCATGCCATATATATTAGAAACTAGCAGTTATGGAGCTTTATGTTGGTTATACTTGCGATGTAGTGGCTGGCTACATGTGATAGGTATAGAATGTATAAGATAACCCAAATGATTTTCAGTAAGGAAAAACAAAGCACCTCCTCAGCAATCCTATTTTACTCAGCAGAATTCGTGGAAAGACCATAAAAATTATAATTCAATCTGATAAACACGTATGTACACATTTATATCTTTGTTTTCATTTGAAATTTAAACAATCTGATATTATGTAAGGGGAAAAGGCCTTAGTTTTTGAAAAAATAGCCCATAAATATCGGAACACATAAAAACTAGCTGACCGAATCATTTTTCTATTTCTCCTCGTTTCACAACTCCGCCATAAAAAAGTCATACGTTTTGCTGGCAACATAAAAAGTGTGTTATTATGAGCACAAGAGGAGAAATATAGGATTGTAGCATGGTAATGTACTTTTTTCTTCTCCATTCAACCCCTTTCTCCAAAAAGGAGGATGTGCAAGTGGCTGTAAAATTTTATGGGAAAACTAAATGCAACCCCATATATCATTTGATTCAAAGTTGACTAGCATTTTTTCTACTAACTACGGCGGTACGTACACACCTATACTACACCTTCCTTCGCGATTTCCTCGGCCTTCCTTATTTCCAGGGGACAAGACAAAGTGTATCCTATACATGGCGTGCGTCAGCAGAGTTATGCATTCCTACAGTGTGCAGGAATACCTTAATTCTGACAATTATGGTATCCGAAGTAATGCATGCTATGATGATGAGTAGACATCAATGACTCCATACTTGTGTACTAGTAAACCAAAATGGAGGAAACAATGCACCCTGACTGACTGGAATTGCTCGTATTGCGAAATAGACACGTCAACGCTTTGCCTGATAATCATCATGTGCGTTGAACATGCGGCCTAATAGAGCAAGGACAACCCGGCATTATCTATAAATTGCTTTTGTTACTGTGCTACAAACATCTTTACCTTTTCTACAAAGACATTTCACTCCAGCCCCAACTACACCCCGAGCAGAGTTAGTACGCTCATATAAAAAATGAAATATCGCAGGACACCATGCTGGCGGCGAATGACTACCGGTATACTATAATAATCATAATGTTATGGGCACAACCATAATGTTTTGATGGCCAGAATAAATCCATCCATCAGTGTCATTTTGTTTAGATCGTTAACTATGAAAATCTGGACAGTAAAGGGTATGCAATGTGATATTGAGCATAGTTTCAGCGGTCTCTGAACTGGAGCTTCCCCGTCACCCAAACAGGGTAAGTTTTGCTGAATTGTTCAGTTTTCCCTTTTCTTTGCGTATGCACACGGTGTGAAATGCTCCTGGTATGCGTCGCTATCCGTATATACATGATCACTCAGCAACAACCTCGCATTGCCCATGGATAAGTAGAAGACAGGAATAATAACGTGATTCTGTACACGGTGACGGTGAGTGATGCAACTGATGTGGAGAGGAAACCGACGACATAACATCAAACTATCAAGCTGGTTCCGGAAGCCTTTCATGTTGACTGGCTGAGCAGCATTCCGTTTTCTTGATGTCTTGTTGAACAATAGCAGTTTTGCTATTGCTTACTTTTTGCTTTTGCTGAAGATTTATTGACAGACTATACTACCGTATGCGATTGCAAATACGACATGATGTCTATGTGTACACACACGATTGGGGATCAACGTAAGAATGTACATTTCCGCGTGAATATGGTATCAGAATATACGAAATATCAGAATCTACGAAAAATGTCAATCATCGACAAACAACCGTGAAGTTTACCGGCGGTGAACATCGTAGGTGAGTTCCATATACATTTTTAAGGATGGTCTAAAAAAACTGACAATATGTCAGCCAACATCAGATTCTTTTTGTGAATTCATATCGCACAAATACATCCTCCGCACATGCTCACCGGTTAGATGAGGACGGCCAAAACACAGGCGGGTCCCGCACCAAGATGTCTTTATTGGGTTAAAGGAAAGTAACTTCCGGATTCTTGCACTATTTTACAATTTAGCAAGCTTACGGGGTAGATGAGGGTTTTGGATTTAAGAAAATAAAAATAATAAAAATCACTGGTTACCCCGCACGTTCCTCAATTCTAAACCACTGTTGGCGAGCAACAATGTTCCATGACCACACAGATCCCTGACTTCTTCCCTGCAGATTATTTCCTGTGAGGATGTCTCACGAAACGCGTTCATCGTACCCGCATACACTCCTTTACCGAACCGAAGCAAAGAATCCATCAGGAAACTCAAGAGATACTGCTCACAATAGTCACAAATATATTACAGTGTCATGACCAGTTTTGAGAAGAGGGTTCAACTTACGCATCCATGAAAATGGAGGCCACTTACAGGATGTCATTTCTAAACAGAGTTTAAACAAATCCAAAATCTCAACTTTATATGTGATTTTAAAAGTCCTTTGTAGGCAAATAAAAGAGTTATATCTCTGCAAATCCAACGAAAACTTGATACGGTATCCTGCATTAGTATAATCATTTCCAATCAAGGTTCTTATAACTTCTCACGATAAAAATTAAGTATTTACCTATCAAAACCCTTTTCAGAATATGTCAGCGACCTTTAGTAAATGGTCAAATATACTTTGTTAATTGATTTACTATAATAAAAGTATTAAAAGTTGAAAAACATGAATCGGTTTTCAACAAGCCTTTTTCTTTTTCGTCCGAAAGAGGACTGTTTCAAAGGACTATTATTAGCTCGCCGCACCCCCAGATTTTTATTGCATCTCAAGGAAAATACTTTTTATTTGAAGGAAGGAAGCACAAAACGGGTCACTTTGATATTCATTACTCTTTTTCAAGTGATGCAAAACTAGACCCTTTTGTAACACATGAGAAAGAGGGGAAAGCAAAGCTCGGAAATCCCTTAGAAGTGGCCATTATTTAGAAACTTAATTGTTCATGTTGAACAAGGGTAGAAGGGAAGAAGGCGACCTTAACTTCCCTTTTAGTTGCTTACGCTGGGATACGTAGTGCTTTTGCTACATCAGTTTTTCCTCTTGTCAGCTTTCTCTACGTACACCGTTCGGTTACGCATTGGTTAATCATATAACAAACGCGTGGAGGTAAGGTAGTCTTCTGTGACTCAAGACTTGTAACCGCTTTTAGATGCAGGTATAGAGAAAATAAAACGACCACACAGTCAGGCATGATTATAAAGGACAAAACTTGTTTCTTTTTCGGTATTTTCGTGGTCTTTCTTGTCTGTCAGTGCTCTCTCACTCCCCTGTCCTCTGCTGCTTTCTATAGAGATGTGCTAGTCGCTTTTGGTCTTACTTAGCGAGGTGGTGGTGGTCGTGGTCGTAGGTATACAAATAATAAAATATAAAGCATCCATTTTTCTTATAAGTTGTTCGCATAAAGCTTTTATACCATTCTACACACAGCGCGCCGTGTGTCGTCAGGTGTGTATCTATTGTATATTGTATGCTATAGCCATGTCAGATTCATTTCTTAATACCGGAATGGAAAAGGATCACAAAGTTATAGTAGCAGTTTTAGTTTCATGTAGGGTCATAGCATACACACTATTACACGCTATACTACAGAGTACATTTATATAGTTCGTGGAGCACACCATGTTCACTATATTAATAGATATATAATATGGTGGTGGGGCACAAAATTCGTATATTATTTTGAAGATTCTAAACTCCCTCTCTACTTTTATTCCCTTTTCCGTCAGTAGGAATGTACACAGGCCACCAAGTATCGTTGCTACTACTGCTTTTGGTGGTACATTACAATCCCATTAAAATAATTGGTCTACCTGTCGTCTCAAAGTAAAATAATTGTCTTTCCTGGCAACTGGAACACTTGAGGGGAAACTGCTCCATGTTCTTTACATAAGAGTGCTATACAGAGCCTAAATGGTTTTGAGCTTGGCAATGTAGGTATCTTGCACACCATTATTCTCTAGATGGCCACCTCCATGGGAAAAGATACATGGGCACACAAATGATGTAGAAACAAAACACTATACTACAGCGAGATTATATGGATTATATGAAATTATATTATTATATGAAACGTAAAATTTAGAGAAAAGTTGTATATTATTTCACCAGCTAAACTCAAAATGTGCTACATTTTGTTTGAAAGAATGATGCTGGCAAAAATACATGCACATTAGTAGTCTATTATGTGCTCAAATAAAGAATGTATAGCTAATGTGTATGTAAGTAACCTGTATGCACATATGCAACGGTTTCAGTTTTGTTTGAGTTGAAGTTGAGGAAGTAAGAAAAGTGTAAAAGCTGTTCAAGTAAAGTCAAATTCTCTTTGTGCATAATTTTTCTCTCTTCATGTAACATTCAACTAGCAACTAGTATATCATTTGTGCTTGTTTATGAGGTAGCTTGAGACACAAGAATAAGAAAATAGAGTACAAAGCCCGTTACTTTCACTTTTGGTATTTGTTTTGCGAGAGCATTCATTTGGGATTTGTTGATCCCCTCGGCCATTTTACAAAGCAGGTGCTAAAGTTTAGGAAGAGTTTTTGAGCAATGTTGGAAAAAGATATATATGTTGACGATGACGATATACCTATCGGGAGATTTTTGCGCGTATATTAAGCATATTTCTCATATTTCTAGAGGTAAATGATGAGGATTATATTATATCCGTGTTTTGAAAATTGTAAACCAAACTCGACACATGAGATAGTAAAGCACCATAAGTTGTTTTGACGTAGCACTTGACGTCCTTGTCGACTTTTATTATTTTTATCAACGCCACTTTATGATCTTTTGTGCGCCCATTTTATATTTAGACTGACCCCATTTTAAGAACCCATATATATATATATGACGGTAGAGATGGACTATCCTACACGGCAAAACCTGTCTATTTCCATCCAACTAATTCAGAATTATTTATTTTGTACTTTTGGACAGTAAATCTACACACAACACAATCGCACAACAATTATTAAACAAGCCAAAAACGTTTTCCACGGCCAACCACCTAGCTATACAATCATGAAACT
>JAANSN010003499.1:0-18375 GCA_036850665.1 Dicranocentrus wangi | reverse complement strand
TTTCATTCCGAGCTGAACTGTACTTCATCCTACGGCAGAACTATTAGAGGGGAGACGAAAAGTTACAGCAAAAGCTTACGGTGCTTCATGGTTGTTTACAATGTCGTATACACTTGCATTACTGGTGATCCTGCGGGTGATCGAATTTCCTTAATAATAGTGATCGTTCCTCCTCTATTCTTCTGAAAATATATATGTAATGTCATTCTATGCGTTTACGTACTTACTTACAAATGATTTGTAGTTATTTTGGATCCAGAATTGTTTTCGAAAGTCAGTTCAAAGTAAAATGTACTTAAGCAGTCAGAGTTGAAATGGGCCAGTAGATAGGCACAATGACGAGCTAAGAGATATTCGAAGCCAAGTCCAAAAGCAAGCCAGTCACTCCCACTATATGTCTAGGAAGCAGACAGCTTAACCGTATTTTTCCTAGTATGTAGGTGCATGCAATGTACATATATGCATCGAAATCCATAAAAGCACAAAAGAGCCATTTACATATACATCACATTATGTACACAATGCATAGGTACATAATAAATGGATTATATTGGAATAGAAAAATGGAAGTGCACAGTGCGCTGTAGACAGCCGTAGTTTGCTTTACAATCACATCTCCTCCACCAAAGTGCTTCGTTCCAGTTAAGTAAGCACCCAGCAAAATTCACAACATTCAGCAGGTCCACTGCCTTTTCCCCCTTCTCAAGTTAGATGCAATGGATGGAGAGAGCAGAAAACTACTGTTCGTCTGGCTCGTTTCTACATGGACATTAAAGAAGGCATTTTTTCTCTATGCATATATCACCACGTACATAACTGAATTAAGAGTTTTTGGGCGATGACACTAATGAAAAGATATCTTTTCCCTTCGCGTGGATTTCTACCAGAAAGTGGAAAGGGACAGGAACGTCAGTAGGGAAAGGGAATGGGATTAGCAAGTGCTGCTCTTTGGATGTAAAATGGGTAAAGGAATCGACTAGCAAAGTCAGTTTTTATGAGACAGGGGAGTTTGACTACAATTTATAAAATCCGCTAGCCGTTTCGGATAGTTGCATCCCCAGCATGAGAAATATGTATTTTGACTTTTATTTGCTTGCATGAGTGAGTAGGCACTGGCACTAGGTATCCTTGGCTTGCTTGGGATAATGGTAATAACAATTGATGCATGGAAAAGTATATGAAAACATTGTTATCATCACATTAAAACATAACTTAAGGCTTGGCAAGTTTGAGCGATTGATTGAAATAGCAAGCGAACCAGGAAAACTGAGGGTAAATGTGTTTGGAGTTTGAGTAAAAAGCGCTTTTGTTTCAGTTTAGTTTTGACAAGAAAAAGTGATATAGAAATTATGGAAATCTGTGAAATAAGTATTCGAGTACCAGATAAAAATCAAACCCAAACAGTTTTGTGAAAACGCTGTATTCTACGAATTAGCGTTTCATATAAGTTGTAAATGCAAATGAAATTACATAAAATTTGATTTTGAATTATTTACGATTGCTAATCTTATTCTATGGATGATACTTGTACCTTTAATTGTTGTACGACTTATCTCTCTATAGTTTGTAAATAACTAGTTGAGTAAAGCCTTGAATTGGAATTAAATTGTTTGGAAAGGCATTAGGGTTTCTTCAGTCGCCTGACTGCTCAAATTACTTACAGCAAAAGACAACAATAAAGTATTTTAAAAGTTATGTCACATGTAGATTTTGTTAGCGTGAAGCTAGATTTCTTTATTCATTGCTACTTGTGATTTGGTTACTATTATGGCCATGGAAGAAAAAATAAACGAAATAGAATTTGTATAAATCATTTTACATTCTTCATTCGTAATTGTTCACCACTGTTCCTTTGTTGATATATGAAACAGCGATCAGTCCGAAAGGGTAGGATTTGGGGACTCAGCATTTATCTTTACTTTCGGGATATCCATCGATTCTACAGCTGCACGGTGGCTTTGGAAGTTCAAGCTCTTTAGGAGCACAGTCATCTTTAGGTTCTGGAGGTTTGGCACACGGGTCCGGTGGGCATTCAGGTTCCTTCGGCTTGTCACATGGATCGGGTGGACACTCAGGTTCCTGTGGCTTTTCACATGGATCAGGAGGGCACTCGGGCTCTGGAGGTTTGGCACATGGATCAGGAGGGCATTCAGGTTCTTTTGGCTTTTCACATGGGTCCGGTGGGCATGCCGGAGGCTTATCGTTGTTATTGCAGCTCATGATGGCGTAGGCAGCTATAAAGGTTCCCAAGTAGTCACCTCCCTCTCGAAATACACGTCTGTATGGAAAGTTGTGAATTATTTATTAGAATTCAAATTACATCCGATTCCGATAAAATAACAGTTTGTGAACCTTTTCACTCACCCCCAAATTTTTAAGAAACTTAAGACAATAATCCTCTTCTTTAAGACGTATAAAGGTGTACAGAAGAATTTAATCGAGGAATCTGACTTGAACTGAATCCAAACCTATATCTTTATGGCTTGCTAATTTACTATTAAAATCATTCACTTTGGTTATGCGTGGCATTACTCATCGCGCTTTTAGTGGTCGAATACACCTTGGTCATGGTCATATATCCATAGCAGCGTTAGCTGGCTTGTCCCGGAACATGACTTGTCATAGTCGTGGTGGTACCATGCCATCGCATCGCCGCTATATACCAATACAAAGTCCTTTTCATCTTACATCTTATGTTCGCATCCCATCCCATCGCAGAATTTTCTCCTTTCCGTCACTCCATCCGGTTCTTTATGAAAAAGGTTCGTCATACACCATGTATCAACATCAGATAGATCTGATGAAGTAGAAATAGAAAAATTGCTGTTGTTTCCCTTTTCCGCTGTTTTCATTCTTACTGACAAAACGCTTTTACAGCCCTTTTTGTTCATGCCATATCACAAGTAAAACTTATATGTTGTATATCGAGCCAGAATATATATTTTATTAAGCTTTCCTCGCACTATTGTGATTGTGAACGGTAAGGGATCGGTAAAGTGAGACGGTTTTCATTCTTTTTTCTCCGTGAGTGGTGCTACTACTCGTATATGTACATTTAAAAGCACAAAACCATACGTATACCTAAACCTACATGACGACCACTGGAAAGCAGTTTTTTCTGTTATTAGTCACTTTCAACAGAGTCGTGCAATCCGATGCAATGCAATGTCAGCTAGATCTCAAATCTTAATTCTCATCAAAAGGAAGCGCCAACTCATCCACTCTCTTAAGATAAATAATGATACATCGACCGTTACATTTGCAGTCTCTGAAATGCAGTTGGGGGGTACATATAAAATCATTGTTTGTGTATGGAAAGCCCTAGCTCATTCACTAATACTGCTTGCTTGCCGCTGTGAATGTTATGAGGCGGATGATACGAACTGATGATAATCTCCTTCTCAATTGCGCAATCCATATCTGATTCCAAATTTTATGTACTCATCCTTATTATTCCAACTGAGATTTTCCCCCAACTTTCCCACTTTGTGTAGTATGTAGTCCTATATTGGCTGTAAAATCTTTCCAAAAAAGAAAGGAAAGACTTTTATTTGTACCATCAACAATATACAATCACTCATAACCGAAAAGAAAGCTCATTTCCATTTCGTAAACTTTGACATGAGTAACAGAGCACACTCTACAGAGCACTTACCACATGACTACGTTTTACAACAGCATAACAGGAAGAAACTGGATCCATAAAAGTTACCGAGGAACCTTTAAATATCGGCACGAACTATGGTAAGGAGAAACCATTAAATATTAGTGTTGTTAGTGCAGGGATGATACAACAGGAATGTTGTGATAATATGCACCCATTCATTCACCCTGTTCAACCGGGAAGCATTCATCCAGTTCGTTTTCCCGAACAAAAGCGAGTATACTTAAAGCTCTCACTCTCTGAATATTTCATTCTGGATGATTTCATCCCCTTCCCTGTCATCTTCTACTTTTTCCCATCCATCTACAAATGAGCAGTCCCCAAACGACTCCTCCAGTCTACACTTGCTTTTATAAGAGTATAGATGTTCAAAGTAATCGGAATAAGTACAAGGGTGTGTTACAAGGTTTTTATGTGGTAACAATGTTTTAGGTCCTTCGACAAATTTTTTTACATTCTTACAGGGTGAGCATAATATGTATAAGATATAATGGTTTTTATATCTCCAAGAATAATTTCGTGTAATGCACTATTGTACAATTCCATTATGCCCTTCAGCTAAAAAAAACTCCTAGTCAGTTTACGTTCCTGGACGAGAGTTCACTAAGTGAGTGTGCACATCTATGGTTTAGTGTTCTCGTATAATTCCAGCAATAAAATTTATGGCTGACAGAATCATATCTCAGTTGTGAAATATTGTCCCTGGCTGGGAGAAAATCTCAGTTTTCTCCACTCAATGAAACGTCCCAATCTCGATTGTGACAAAAAGGGAGAGAAAGACAGGGTATGATTATGGAGTTGTTGAATTGGGTAAAGAAGAAAGGGAGAGTGAAATGTATTTCCAAATAATTTCCTCCCAGAATAAAATAAAAAATATGAAGAGTGTGGGGAGTTGGGGAGCATGACAAGTTACTGGATTGGATAAGTTACTTTGAGATATTTTATAAGATACAAGAATATATATTTATCTTATATTCGTGTTTGTAGGCATGCTATAAAGATGTCATCAAGATAAAAATGATTGCGGAATGAACTTGACCCCTTAAAATCAGATTCGGATGAGGGTTTCAGCAATTGATGAGTCGTAAATTATCAGTTCTTGTGTTTTTGATAATGAGTCATATAGCGTCGGACGAATCATGAGTCGATAGTTCTGGATTTTCCGAGACGTGTGCAAATGCAAGTCCTGGCCTCATAATAAGGACAGTCCCCTTTCTGTAATCCATTTGATTGTTGGAATTCCCGACCTAATAAGCCTGTTCACAAAATAAATTACTAATTCTTTCTTTATATGACACTCATACTCATCGTCAGTACAAAGCATACTTGAATTTCCATTTCGCGATATGCTTGCTTGCAGTTGTGCTTTATTCATGAACGTGATATATGCGTGCACTACAGATCAAGTATGTAATTTCACACATTGTTTGTTTATCATCAAGTTATTAAGTTGATTTAATTAAGGTTAGGGTTAGGTTAGATTAGGCTGGAAAAAGTATCGCAAAATTGTTTTCATGAATAGGTATGCAAAATAAAATAATATTGCTAAAAGTGTTTTCCCCGCATTATTTTTTGAAGCCATAATTGAAGTTGCTTCTGGTCTCTCGTAATCCGCTACTGCTAGTTGGGTTTGACTGGCTCATTGACGTGAACAGCGCGGTACAAAAGACTAGTCATGTTTATAAGACACCAATTAGTGTAATAACACAGTCTGTATAGAAAATACTTGTTTTTAACATTCTACTTGTAGTGATGAAAGATGATCCGATAATGAAGTATTCAGTTTGCCTCCTCCAACCCCAGTTCAACCTAGGATTTAGCCCGTGTGGTTTCGCGTATTACTTGATTAAACCACTGGTTACCACCTTTCTGCTTTCTTCAGCCATTGCATACTGTTTTATGAATAGGTCATTTATTTTTCCTTCCAGTTGAATAGACTAATCGCTACAAGCGCGTTTGAGATTGGATCGAGTCGGATGAGATGAATTTACAACTAAGGATTATATAAGGCAAATTACATGAACTTTGTGTTGTAGTTCATACTTTGCATACGCACGTCTGCTCAGGCTGCTACATGATTTACAGGAATCACAGTGATTGTATTTGTAACCACTAATTTTCGTTGATTCGTGGCGACTTTGATATGTTGCAGAAGAAAAGGGAAAACTTGTGTGTGAATTAGTGTGCCATCGGTATACGAATATGGGCTAAAATGCGTGAGACGTGAGTTAGTGCCGTTGTACATGTTGATTTATGAGGTGTGTTATCATAATAATAATCATTATAGGTACGGTGTAAACAACTCTTTGACACATGCTAATATCTACTCACAGTCAGTACTACTACTTGTTGACAGAATGGTTGCTGCATGAATGAGCGTCAAAAGCATTTATTTAGACTGGAATTGAGTAAACTCCCTCAGCCAGTGTGTAATGGACAAGGTTAGACTTGATTTGCATAATTATTTGTTGTTGTACCTAATGCATATTTATTCATCCCCTTTCTTCCGTGTGGATCTTCCGACAACATTTTGTTCCGCTAACAAACATATGGAGGGTCAAAGATGTAATACGTATCGATGTATGTGAAACCAGAAAACAATGCACTCTCACGTCAGTGCTGTTATTATAATAACATCTACAAAATAGCTTACAGTAGCTTGCTATAATATCGGACTAGTCATTTTGTGAATTTATGGGACAGCCAGACTTGTCTTCTCCGATGACTTTCATCTTTGAATAGCAAATATATAGCAATACAGCAGAAATCATTTTTAATTCTTGCGACACCATTGTGTTGGTCCATGTCATTTTATTATAGAAAAATGATTTTAAATTATCCTGAAAATTACAATTTGAATTGGAAAGAGTTAAACACGGGAACCAGAACTTAAATACCACTGAAAACAATCTATTTGAAAACAACAATGTAAACGAAAGAAAGGTCATATACTCCAATAATGTATTTAGGCCTAAAATTTAAATAGTTACACATGCCAATACATAATTACGCTTACGATGTGTCCTGATGATTGAAGACAAAAGTCGGCGTTTATGACAAACTGAAAAAGCAAATCAAAGGGAACTGGTACCAAAAACTTTGTACCATAAAAATAGTGTTGTGGACGAGATCAATCTTTTTGTACGCAATGCACGCAAAATTCCTGGTATTTTATTTTACTTTCCCCACAAAAACATCACACGTAAAGGTCCATATAATTTATATTGTTCAACAGCAAGTGACATTCAATATAAGAGATAATTGTCTCTATCTCTCTCGTGTTTGTGTACTTTCCTTGTATCTCTCCAATTCGTACGTGGAACGACACTATTCCATATATGAAACCTTCAAAATATAGGGTTCACATTCACATTCACATACATCTTAAGTGGCATAATCTCTGAAGTGGTGGTGCTTGCTTTCAGGGTTGTTTGCCATTGTATTTATCTTTTCCCCTTGTCTGTAGAATGCAGTGCTAAGCATCATGTATCAATTGCAGATCGAGATTAGAAAGGCGAAAGGCAAGTGTATTGCACCACATACATATTGTTAGTTGATTACGAGTCAGCAAACTCTTAAAGAGAGAATTTCTACTTGAAACGTGTATACAAATAGCCGGTACAGCATATACCAATATATACAATCTGGGGGAGTTCAATACGAAATTGCAATGTTGATTGTGCGTAACACAACTACACACCAAACCGTTTTGTATTGCATTTTGTCAGCTTGTATCTTTTTACTCTTATTCAATGTGCACTAGCAGCACCAACGAAGACAGAGTTGAGCAAACAGTAACACTAACTTGTTTGTTCACTTAAGTTGGTTTTGGCTTGTGGGTGACAGATTTTTTTATGAACGTGTTTACAATACTCTCGCAAACCAAACCGCTATTATCGACAGTGTGTAGGGCAAGCGCTTTGCTGTACTGATGAAATGATTTAAGGTAAATTGTTGTTCTAAACGGGATGCGGGAGTTGTAACTATAACTTTACTTCATTTCTGTTACATTAGAAGTCGTCTTCTACAACCTACAGCTAAGGGGTCATTTTGGATACTTTTGTTAAATGTTTGAACGTGCTTATATTAGCTATACGTATTACTGATATGCACAGTACTTTCTATTCCATGTAAAGTTCCCAATACTTTTTTACTAGAAAGTTTTGCTCAGAAGCATTTTCTTACAAATGATGAGGAGGATCATGATGAAACTGATGCATGATGCATCCTAACATCCGCTTCCTCCTACTTCCCTCCCGGGAAGCATCTCACGAAAGTGAGCGCTTTATCCGTCAAGAGAAATGAGACAAACAGATCGGAACTGACAACCGATGACTTAACGTTTCAGCTTTGTAAAGGAAACACTGACAGCTATACGGGAGGGTAAGGAACGGAAACTAAAAGCAATGTACAGTTATGCACAAATAAAGATGGGGATCCTGATCAAGTGATCGTGCTAATACATTGTACTTTTAATACTTTGTACAAATCAGTTATTACTTTGTAGGGGCACGAAACATAGTAGGGCATGACTAGAAAGATACAAAATGTTTAACGATTGATTACTCTGAAAATGACCTTGATGCAATATAAGACGAAATCTCCGCAGCCGCACCTAAGAGCGTTTTGCAATGGAAACATCATTTTCCAACAACTTACTCGAAAACTGCTATTCATGTACTTATTGAAGGAACTAGAACGACACGAATCTCAATCCTGGAACGTTCTTTACAGTTCTTGATCTGTCGTTGTTAGGGCTTCGTTATTACGATTTTTTCTGAACGTTATACATGCATCATCAACTACGAATTCTAATGCAGTCAATTTAGCTTCCTTGAAGGGCGTGTATCTAGTGGAAGGAGGGTATGTAGGGTTGACTCGAAATGTGCGGAGACTTGTTTGAGGATGTGCAGTAAACTTTTTTCCTTCTATAGTATATCATCATCAATAGAGAAATTCATGCTTTCTAAGCAAGTGGCATCATTTTTCATTCGAGATTGAGATCCTTATCGAAAAAAAAGTTTTCCTTGTTCTCTGAACACTGAATATACTTGCTAGCCCTGCAAGCAAAAAAATCTAATGGTAAGAGAGAATTCAAGTTTATGGGAGGGTAAAAACTTCCAAGCCATAAAGAAAATATTCATATATCTAGTATTTCTGCGAGAAAAAGAGAGAAAATTTGTCAGAGGAAAAAAGTTTTCCCCCGTCTTCCATTTTCCATTTCTACAAAGGTTTCTTTTAAGAAGATGAGTTTGGCTTTTGACTTGGAAAAGGAAAGGGAGAAGTTGGCAAAGGCACCAAATGATCACTTTCCTTTCCCTTGGATCCTCTATAGTACTTGGTGAATTACCCACTATTTTCCTGTACAACTCGTTCCATCCCTCCAAAAAATAAAGGGAATAAAACGATCTCGTAGTTTGGCTGCGGTTCGGTAGCAGTAGTTGAGCTGAATTTACTGAAAGGGAAAGGAGTTTGACGTATACAAAAAGTGGACATTTCCTGGCGCCACTCTGTCGGCTTCTATCATCTCTATTTGTCTACTGTTGACGATGCTCACTCAGCAATACTACTAGTACCATTTTGGAAAGTGAAGAAAAGCAATTCTAGAAAAGCACCCAACCAAAAACTCTATCTAAATCTTTATTCCTATTTCTAACTTCGTGCAAGTCGAAAAATATAGTTGTGCTATAGATTATGGACATTTTTTTGAACAACTTCGCTGGCTGTATGCTTGAACATATATATGCAGCCCTGATTCATAAAAAAGGGGTTGGAAAGAACATGGCCGTCTGTCTACCATGTTTTGTCATAGCTTTTATTGTTGAAAAGGCCTACACGTAAATTGTATAATGTCGTAAAGTTGTTAGCTATTATAACTTTATGTGTAAGTGGAAGCGCATTCACAAAGAGACTTCCATTCCGCAGTTACTACCCCTTCCTACGATTACAACTACAATTTTTTCATATATACTTGAAAGTATATTCCTGTATCACGAGCGTCGCAGCTTATGTGTCTATATCATATTAAAAATGATTCTACACATTTATAGAATACCAAGTAAAATATTATGTAAATCAGAGTTTAACACGAACACGAGTATGGTCTTATTTGCTACCATTATTAGAATTAGTTTGGACTATTGGAAAATTATCTGGAAAAGACTACAGAAATTTTGCTTGCCATATAATCTGAATAAGCCTTCGTATGCTAACTTGTTATATTACAATTTGCATATCCCATAGACTTTGTTTAAAGTGGGTATGCTATTTAAGGTGTGTGAATGAAATGTCAACAACATTTCTACATGTAGCGAGCAAAACTGCGAAATCAATTTAGAATTCACCCAAAGTTGTATGCTCCTCAACCTCGCGTCTGCAAGGAGCTTCCTGTGTGTGACTCACAATCACTCAGATCACCTCTGATCGAATGTAAAAGGAGTGTTTCACTATACAAAAAGTAAAAGTATAAAAAGGGACATTACTCATTACCCCCGTCTATAAAAAAGCCCCAGACATTACACTATTGCTAATGCTGTAAGCAACGTGAGTAACTTTTACAGTTTGCAAACATTGCCGAGAGTATAATAGCTACAAATAGGATTCCTTATTTACACGAGCCATTAACGGTATCAGCAAGAGATCCAATAAAATGCATTTTACTGAGCGAGATGGTTAAAAGGAATGCATAGAGGAGCGGATACATAATAGAATATGTCGACATTCAAAAAATCTCTGAGTAGGGGATGAAAACGACGTTGTTTTTCTAAAGTCACTGCCAATTCCACTTTTTTCCCTTACTTCCTCCCTTTCTACAACTTTTTTTTTACTACAAACAAACCTAGCTTGACAACTTACTTGTGTGATAAATACGTCATGTGCTGTACTATACCCCAGCCCAGCCAGCACCATACAACTCCTATACAGAACTTTTATTTCCTATGTATCTTTTCAATGTTTTACATGCATGTTGTTAACAGTATTAACTGCCGGGAAAACTTTCCCCGGCGCCACCAAGTCTAGCAAGAAGGGATTGGCTGGCTTTCACTACTTTCACCCGCCTCCAAGTCACACCCCTCTATCCGGCTTATTTTTTTCATTCAGGGATTTTCATGTTATGAAGCGGAGGCAAAGATTCTCCACCGTTTTTTGCCCTCTCAGTGAAACTGGGAATTGACTGTGCAAGAATCACTTCAAGCTTGCTTCTCTCGCAGCCAGACTATACCCTATTTGTATACCGCTTTCCTCTTTCATTTTCTTCCCCACCACCATCGCCGACGTCGTCTTGTCTCCCTGTCCTTCAACTTTGTTCACTCATTCATTCAAGTTGCTTACACTCAACAGGAACAGGGTCTTACTTGCTCTCTGCTCTCGCATCATTATTACCAACTTACATTAATTTTCTTATAATTTGGAGTAGCAAAGAAGAAATAGCTAATAGATACGTTGCCCCTCTTAGTCTCTCATTTTACTCTTTGATAGTAATACCTCTTGATCCCTGGTGCCATTGCGTACTTAGCAAGAGTCCTTCAAAATCTCTCTATTTCCCTCTCAACCTCGCTTCCCAGCTAGGGGACGTCTCACATAAGTAGAAAATTACTTGTCAAGTCGATATTATTTAGATATTTATAACGAACAAATAAAAGCTAGGAAGTAGCAGTATTATTACAATCAGACAGAGGAGCAAGATAAACAACGCACACATTTTTATACTCTTAAATAAATTACCAGATGCCCGTTTTGGTTTCCGCTCTAGTAGTTTTCTCAACCGTGATAAGTGGTAGAATAAGAAATCTCTAAATTAATTATGGTGACTATTAGCACATGCATTTCACCAGAAAGGCGTATTTTTCCCAAGTTGCAAATTCCATACCACTTTGAAAGCCTCCTCGGCAGACACATTCCTATTTCTCTTGGTAAACATCGGGAAGCGTTTTTCCATAGACTTGTAAAGTGTTTTAATATTTTTAGGGAATTCACTGGAATACGAACGCTGTGTGCAGATTCTAAAAAATATTTTAAAGCCAGGTTTAGAGGTAGCACTGACCAGGAGCAGGGTCGTCTTGCCGAACCAGGGCAAAGTGAGATTAGCCTAATCAAGTTAGTTATGAAGATCTCTGGTAACCCCTTCATGTATAAAGTAGGGAATCCGAGAACGGATCTCGCTCATCTTCACTCTGTTAAAGATACAAAAGACGTATTTCTCATTTTGTCATTGTTTTATCGAGGGCGTCAACACGGTATATTGAAGGAACATTTTCCATACAGTTTAGGCACGAATGGTCCACCTCCCACGCAAAATCCAGTTAGCTAGCAGAATGAAATAGGGAAAATGCATTTTGTGCAAACCTGTGAGGCTTAGTTAGTTTCAAAAATCGTGCAAGATATTTACTAAAAATGTGTAATCTGTCTTGATTTGCATTTCCTATGACTTTTGAAGTCATTTGGCTTTTCAGCAGAGAGATATACTAAAACTTTAAAAAAAAAAAAAAAGTTTACGGTTACCCCATAACTACATGTAGGTACACACTTAATAGCAATGCTTATACCTGAATACGAAAGGAAGTTAGTTTGTAGCGTGAAAGGGTGTTTCAAAATAAAAATGTTTGTTAGTAAGCTTTAAAGAAGTAAGTTTATATTATTGTAAACAAGTACCGTCGTTACTTCTTCAGCCAGAATGACTGATTTGGGCAAAGGCGATAAGAAAAATTGTACTATTAAGGAGAAGGGTAGTTTTTAGGAAGAGTAAAAACATCTTTAATGAAAATTTGTATGCATCGCAAGATCCAAATGCTGTATATTAGTTAGATATTGTTGAGTGATTGTTGCCTCATTACTCATCATCGTACGCTCATTCGAATCCTTCGTGCATTCTTCAATTTGCTTCAAACAACCTACGCGTTTGCTTCAAGCTCGTGAATAAATTTCCTATTTCGTGCTTATAAGCCACACATCAATCTGCGGTTGAGAGAAAGGGGTGGGTTGGGTTCAGTTTGATCTTATAGTGTTTTAAGATTACCCCATTCATTATCCACCACTCAATAGTCACAAACTCAGTGCGATCAGGTTTGTATAACGTTTTAATGCAATTTTACGCAAACGTTTTAGTAATAGCTTCATTATTTTTTTTATTTAATTGAATTTATTTCTCATTTCGGATTTCACTGACAATCTTGGTCATGAAAGTATTAAGTCAGGCATTTAAAAAAATATCAAGTATAAGAAGGGTAAGTGAGCCTCACCAAATCATTTGACTGTATGAGATTATTAGACAATCTTGATTTATAGAGCAGTAATTCTCGCAGTTGCTACCATGTTGGAAATATTAAAACTGGCTATAGCCCCGTAGTACAAAAATATTAAAGGTTAACATTGCGCTCATCGCATCCTCATTGTTTATACAATGTGCAAGTACAAGCATTTGTCTAGCATATAACGGACTCACAATTTGCAGAATTACGTTCTACACAAATACGTAATCCGTTAATTTCCATTTCACTTTACATTCATAAGGAATCAATTATTGTAATTTGAAGCCATAAAACATCGGCAGTTACATTGTCGACGGAAGTAACCACATTGCCCCGCCACATATACCTCTTAATTCTATTTCTACTCTTCTTAAAAGAAAAAAAATTAACATATTAGAGTAATCCGCATTGTACAAGGACATTGTAGGGAGCTACTGCCGCTGAATTCATATGCGGAATAGTCGTGCACTAAAGTAACTAAAAATCGGCTTCAATACGACATGGGCATAAGACAAAATATAAATGCAAGCTTGCTCACGAGTTATAATAACTCGTACTCTCATTTGCGTATAAGCCACATAATATAATCCAGAAATAAAAGCAGCTTAATTTGATACTACTTTACATACACACTACGTGTTAGATTAATCACATACTGCTTTAAAGTACAGTTATTCTCTTATTCGTAGCCAACCTACTTGGAATCTATCATTGTCCAACTTACTTAGTAGCATATACTATCATTTTCCAATCGATCGACTCTCCATTGGTATTAGTAATATAAATACGAGTATTATCATCGTTTCAATAGAATTTGTCCATTGTCCAGCATTCCTAAATCAGTGAATCATCCGATGATGATTCATACACATATGCATAATTTTGACCATCCATTTTCCTCAGAAAATCGCACTCTCCTCTCTGCCACACAAACTAAAGTAGATTTGCGAATTCCGTACCGAATGCTATAAGTATATAGTTTAGCTATATTTATTTAATATCTTACCACTTGAGAGCTATGAGCTGAACCACTTGAGCAATTATTACTTGTAGTTCATTACTTACTCGCACGTAACCGTTACAGAGTATTATTATAAATTATAAATTAGCCAGAAATTGATCATCCTATACTCGTGACATTATTATTATTAGTTTCATATTAATAAAAAAAACAACCTCAAAGGATGAGGATGTGGAGTTATTACTCAAACAACTTACCACAGAATTGACTCCTTTGCGGGGAAGCTCGTTTATTCCATAATGCATTTAACTTTTCCCTTTTCAACTGCGTATTTTTTAATCCTCCAAAGTTTGTCACGACGTGTCCTTCCAATTCAAGTGCAATATTTCACTCGATAAATTGACACATTATAATTGCATAATAGGTAGGTAATATGGTAGGGATATTATTCTCCTGTTTTTGGGTCAAAATCTCTTCAAGTATTTTGTACTTATATAATCATCCAATCCAAGCCATGCACATAATATGACAAAATCTTCTAATAAACCAACTTTCTCTCTTTCTCTGTCGTTTCAGATTCTCCAAAATCCAAACATCAAGTCCGGTCATCAAGTCTACTAATATTATAGCCAGAAGGTTATTTTAAGCAGTCCGCATCAGAAGATCCTCCACAAATCCTCATAAAACATATACCTATACTTAAATTCTTCTATCAATCCATCAAATATCAACAGCATCATCATCATAACAGCAGACGTATGTAATATCTGGAATTGGAGGAAGTTGGAGGAGTTGTTGGAACGGTTTTTGTGCATGCATCACAAGAGTGGAGGAGGAGAACTAGGAGAAGAGGAGCATTACAAGTATTACAACAAAAAAACAACACCAGCACCAGCCAGAGAGCCAGATCCAAACAGAAGAAGAAGAAGAAGAAGCATTTTTTTGGGATGAGAAGACGGGACGGGAACACAGGGATGCACGATACTACAGCAGCGGTATAACAGGAGGGATGTGAAGTGAATGCGGGGAACAACGAACTGATAATATAAGGGAATGCCTATAGCTTGCGAAAGCACTTTTGTATCATCAGATCTGAGCGCATCTGGGCGAGGTGCTCTTGAAAAGCATCTCTCTCTCTCTTTTATAATATATAAATATTACATTTTTTTGTTTACCTTTTTCTCGGGTTGTTTGCCAAGTCTGCTGTTCCTTCTCTACTCGTAGGATTAATCATAATAAAAACTAGTTAGTGGTACTTACATACATTGTAACTAATTATTATTATTATTAATTATTGCTATTATCATTATTGTTGTAATTTGTAACCATCACTTGCTTCAAGTGACTTTATGGAACCCGGCGGCGTTACTACTTTTGCCAAAAACAATTTGGGGTGAATGATGAAAACATACATGACTTCAAAGTGAGAAATAGTTGTTTGAGAAAAAGTTTTTCAAAAATTACTAGTTAGTTAGTACTGTCTATTATTATAGGTGTTGTTATACACTTGATGTAAGATTTTTAGCCAGGCAGGTATAGTTGATGTCACAAATATAATATAATATAGCTATATATTGTACTACTTTGTAAAAAATTTGCAAGTTAGGTGGTAGTATTGTGTGTAAGTCATCGTCTCAACAAATTAGTCATTCATCATGGCCTTGTCCCTGAGGATTAATATTGTGGAAAAAAGCGTTACGAAGACCCTCCAGTTTGACCCGTCCACGACTATCTTTGATGCTTGTAAAATCATTCGCGATAAGTGCTCTGAGCTTCCAGACTTGGCACAACGTAAGTTAGCGAATATTTTTTTGGGGCATGCTTTAAATATTTCATATTTAGATTATTGAAGTTGATGTGTATGATTGTAAAATTGTGAATTTTTACTTTACATTGTAGCCAAGGATTACGGGCTCTTCCTTCCTGGTGAAGCTTACGGATCGGGTGCTTGGCTTGAGCCTGCAAAAACGCTTGATTACTATTTGCTTCGAAATGGGGACACTATCGAGTACAGACGAAAAATACGAACCCTTAAAGTACGCACGCGGGATGGAACCAATAAGACGCTGCTTGTGGATGACAGCCAAAATGTTGCAAATTTGATGGTTGTTATCTGTACGAAAATGGGCATTACTAACCATGATGAGTACAGCTTGGTAAGAGAGCTTCCGGAAGAGAATGAGACCTTAAACAGATCCGAGAATTATGGTTACTCTGACATTACGGAGGAAGAAGGAAGAGAAGGAACGTGATGCAAAGATGGAGCAGTTGCGAAAGAAATTGAAAACGGACGATGAAGGTGTGTAATTATTAGAATCGAATAAACTTTAATTAAATGTGGTGGTACTTTGTAGAGGAATGTTATCATTATACGTTCTTTGTATTTTACAGTTAATTGGGTGGATCATGCAAAAACTTTGAGGGAACAGGGTATTGAAGAGAACGAAGTATTATTGTTACAACGGAAGTACTTTTTCTCTGATCAAAACATTGACTCACACGACCCGGTGCAGTTAAACTTGCTTTATGTTCAAGCACGCGATGCTATATTGGATGGGACTCACCCGGTGACACAAGACAAAGCATGCGAGTTTGCTGGAATACAGTGCCAAATCCAATTCGGTGATCATACTCCACAAAAGCATCGGCCGGGGTTTTTAGAGTAAGTTTAAAAATTTATTTGGAAATACACAAAAAAGTCCGTCATCGTTGCTCTCATGATTTGACGAGAATTTTACTGTCTTTTCAGATTGAAAGAATTCCTGCCCGCTTCTTACGTAAAGGTTAAGGGTATCGAAAAGAAAATTTTCCTCGAACACCGTAAACACATGGGATTTTCTGAATTAGATGCCAAAGCACTCTACACAAAAAATGCCCGATCCTTGGATACATACGGCGTGACGTTCTTCTTGGTGAAGGAAAAAATGCAAGGAAAAAACAAGCTGGTTCCACGGCTTCTTGGAGTCACAAAGGATTCAGTATTACGACTTGACGAACGGACGAAAGAAATTTTGAAAACATGGCCATTGACAACCGTGCGACGATGGGCAGCGTCCCCAAATACGTTTACGTTGGATTTCGGAGATTATTCTGACCAGTATTACAGCGTACAGACAACTGAGGGCGAGCAAATTGCTCAACTGATTGCTGGTTATATTGACATTATTTTAAAGAAGGTAAATGTAGTTTTGACGTTCACCGACTGAAATGCCAGATATCGAAGTGGTTCTCTTTAACTGAACTAATTTTTTTTTAAAGAAACAAGCAAAGGACCATTTAGGCATTGAGGGAGATGAAGGATCAGCCTTGTTTGAAGACAATATCAGTCCAGGTCGTGGCACCATTGTCCAACGGCAGCCTCCAGCTGTTGCCAAACCATTAGAAACAGCTTCTGTAGCAAAACCGGCAGTCGTACAGGCTGGACCTGAAGGTATTTTTAACAGTACCAAGTACCTTATAGTGTGTGTAAGGCATTTCTATTGCATGCTGATATTTTAAGTGATAGTTTAATGTTGGAATGTGCTTCTACGGATTAATCTCACAGGTATTCACACAATCCATACGGGACATTTACAGTCGCCACACTACAGCACTATAACTGGTCACCTCGATGTAGCACACACTCCACAACCTTCGGTAAGCATTAATTACAATAGAATCAGCACGAGAAAACAAAATCGTTCGCTAGTCAAGAGTTTTCTAGCATGTCATGCACTCACAATTCCAATTTAGTGAATGTAGGTGCTATATGAAGCTGCCATTTTCACAGTAGTTTCCATGTTTGGAATTAAGTGGTATTCGAGATAATATAATATGCATGTGCTTAGAAGTTGATGGAGTCTTTGATTACCTTGGAACGGAATCCAACATGCATGTTGGGGTATCTGACCCATGTTACACTTTGACTGACTTTGAGAAAGCAGAATACTTGCCACATTTGTCTGGGGTCCTCTGGCTTTCATGGAATCCATCAACTTCCAGGCGACGTACCTGTACTAGAAAGAACGCATAATCAATCTCATTGCATTTTAATTGCAATAAGTTTGGCAATCCCTAAGCGTTGATTGAGTGTTGCGTGCGTAATATCACTTTCATGGGAAATAAGCATGTATGTCACTACTCTCATGCTTGAGGTGTATATATGTATGTATACACTCAAGTATTGATTTTTTAAAAACATGCAGTATGCGGTAAAGTCAGATGTGCAAGTTGGCCACTGGATTATTTGGGTTACCAAAATAAAATGAATATGGTGACTGACTCTAAGAAATTGAAAATTTCGATCATAATAGAAATGCATGACAATGTACATACAAGTACTAATGCACCAAATGCATGTCATTATTCTTGGTGCGTTTGCTCGTTGCACTGCACGTGTACTGTCGTGTACAGCATTCTCTACCATCTATTACCAATAGTCTTTCAACTATATATTTTCTTTGCGTTTTTAATTACAAATTAGGGAGATTAATAATAATTACAAAGATTACTAATTTGCTAAA
>JAANSN010003498.1:0-18377 GCA_036850665.1 Dicranocentrus wangi | reverse complement strand
CTTTGGAATAATGAGCTTCCAGGTTTCTTCGAACTCGAACTTACATGAGCAACACGTAGGTACATCCCTAACTCAATTTCCTCCTACAATTTGTAAAGCACACTGGTGACTGGACGCCTAAATAGCGCTCGCTCGTATCTAATGCACTTTTGAAGCAATTTAATTGGGGAGGACTTGTTTTTGGGAACCTTCTTTAAAAGAAGCAATGTAATTTCCAAGCGGTCCACTGATGTTTCTTCGAGTTAATTTACACGCTATATTATACAAGATTAGCAAGGGTTGTTGCGTAAAACGAAGCAAGTTATGGAATGCCCGATGCGCCAGGATGTTATGATTATGTACGTAAACGTAAACAGTTAGTCCGGACATTGCTCTTTTTAGCAGTGGTAATTACTTGATCTCAAGACCAAGTCTAATTGCGTGTTTGCTACCTAACTGCCAATCAAAGTGCTTGCCAGGCCAGAGAGTGTCGAAAATAAACAATTTTACATTAGCCTTCATCAACCCAGCTATATATAACAATAATGTCCTCCGCCTGTGAGGCAACATCTGCAGAGATGTGAAGTGAACTCACAAATTGCTTTCTTAGCGTTATTAGCCGTCGTACTATTCGTATTAGGATCTTGATGAAATCGAATTCTGGGTGTTGATCAAACTGTCTCAAAAAGTAATTTCACAGCAGCAGCGAGCAAAATAACAATCCCTTGCCCTCCCGCAGGTTCTCGTCGTGTTTTGGGCAAAAAGGTGGTCTCCCGACGACACCGCCAAATATCACCGGTCTCACTGCTCACTACTATGTATATCACCTGGTTTTTGCTTCCCCGCTTTGTCATTCCAGCTCCTCATTCTTGTAATTAGCCTCCCTCTACTTATAGATGGAGGACCCTATCATTTAATTGAATTAGTATCCAATTACTTGAGACAAACAGGGAAAGCTCTTCCTCTTCCCGCAACTTACTATAACATCTATCCTGATCCTGTTTTTTCTTTCATTGTTTGTAGATCTTCCTCCTTCGTCTATCATCTACCCCAGTCGCGCATGTAGTGGACTTTATAGAAAAGTTTGGATGGAGGTGGACACTATCAACTATATAGAGGTTTTTGCCAACCTGGATCAGGAAACCCAAAATAACAACAAAATAATAATAATAATAACAAGTTGTTGTGTTCCGGTTTGGACCTTACCACATTAACAACATCAACAACATCCCCATCCGTTATTGCTGCTCTTATGGATGTTGTTGTGTTGTTGTGCAACTGGTAACAATGGTCGCATCGTAGTATAATATTATACGTGCACACCCGGAACAGCAATGGCTTTTCGGTGGATGTGGATGTAGTGTTTTTTATTTTATTATTAAAGTCTCATGTTTAGCTTAATCAAATTCACTATTCCATTTGTTTCCTCCTTCCCCTCTCATCATCATTTACCACCAACCGGAGATGCGAAACATACTAATAATTTTGCTGTTTCAGAATTCAGTATATATGATCATGATGATGATGCTGATGTAGGTCTCACACGTGTCGTAGTTTGCCCTGGTGAGCACCAGCACCAGTGTTTAACCACACACTAGTAGTTATATAGTTGTGTGTGTCTGTCTTGCCCTCTTGCTCAAGTTTACTCTTAAATTACGTAAAAGGCCACTTCGGAGATGAAGTCAAGGATATATCGTTACAGTTCTGGAAAATATATAGGTAGCTGTTTTACTTCTGGTTCTAGCGCAAGGATATCGGATTGACTTTGAGGGGAATGCTTCCTAATTACGGGTTTGTATTAATAACCGGATGAGAGTGAAAATGGTTTTCGGGGGAAATGCCCTTCCCCTTCTTCTTCTTCTTGCCTGTACGTGTTGAAATCCAACTCTCCGCACTTTCTCGCCCCCCAACACGTTGGTCAAAGCGTGACCATTGACTGTGTTGTATTGTTATGTGCACAGCAGAGAGGAACCAAAGACCCAGTTTTTGTCTCTGTCAGACAGAGTAATGTCAAAGGCAAATAATGACTTAATTTAATGTACACAAGAAAGTGGAAAGTATTTCTGAGAAGAGTGTCTCCTTTCATGAGCCACGACGATAATGGTGTATGCTTTTCACATCAAACAAAAAGCAACAAGAGATACATTGACAAGAGCAAGAGCAGTGGTACTATCCAAAGAGAAAGAATCATGAGACGTGATTAAATTCCTAACTTTCTGCTCTTATTAGGAGGTAGAATTCAATCATATCACACGTAACAATGTACAGGACTGTTAGCCCAGAAGGGTGTGCTTGCTACTTATTTGGAAGCGACCAAAAGTTAAAATAAATATATATCACTTGATATATCATTTGAATTAGTTATAACTCTTCAATTCACAAGAAAATGGGTTATTTGTGACGTTCACCACTTCAGAGAATCGCACTGCCTGCGAACGGAACAATGAAAAAAATCGGGATTGAATTATCATTTGATGAGCCGGGAGTAAACTGGGGACAAAGGCAACAGGAGAAAAGGTTTTAACAGGAAATATTTATTACGTTATAGTATGGGCAGCACATTTTATAGATGTGCGGAGCGGAAGGAAGGCAAAAGACCTGTCTGAAATGATCCGATTCCAGTGAAACCATTCAAGGATACAGAATTGAAACTGCGGTTATAATATTAAATTCGAGAATGGACCACGAGACAAAAGGAAGAGGATGAATTTTTATGTGGAATTCAACCGAGTAAGATATTCTTTTAATTAAAAGGAAATTAGAGTTAAGTTAATACATGGGGTATTACAAAATGCAAATTAGGTAAGTTTCTCGGCTTCTTCTAAGCGTAAGTCTGCCTGCACGTAGGTCTACGTAGGTAATTCCCTTTTCCAAACATTTAATCAATTCTGCAAGTTCCCATATTCCAAGCTAATCCAAACCACAATGACAATTAAACTCCAAGCGGAAACATATTTACCTTGCAAGGTTACGCGTTTCCAGGAGGTGCTGCTGGTGAGACTATGTTAGTTTTTGTGCTCCAGTAAAGACCTCGATTCCACGAAAATAGCATCAAATAAAGGGTTGAAGTCTTTGTTCAGGTAACGGCTGTCGTTTCAGCTTCAGCTACTCGTGTTGGGGTAATGCTATAACATTTCACTTTTTCCATTTTATACACTCTCCCGAGCTCGTTTCTTAGTCCAATGGTTTGGCAAATTACACCTGGAAATAATCTCTAGAAATTGCTTGTTCATCTTGTCCCAGAGCTATTTGACAATGCACAATTACAAGTTACAAGGTCGGTCTCTGTATTACGAGCACACACAAAAAATCTACTCTACTACTATATAGCAGACTACCGGCCGTTTAAATAATCTCCACCGGAGTAGTACATATTTTTACTCGGCAATCAATCCCAATGTCACATTTTAATACCGCCTCCTATTAAACTTCAATTAGGTTCAACCAAAGGTCAGACAAATAATGTAACACTGAACTTGTGCAGATAAAATTGTCAATTGGCAGATAAGACGACTGCACAGTTTTTGTACTCATCCCACTCTCCTTTTGTTCTTATCCTCAATACTTAATCAATCTAACCAAACCTGACAACAGCAATAATACTACAGATATTATATGACTAAAGTTTGGCACATAAACCCTTTTTTCTTTGTCGTGAGGGTCACCAAAACTAAGCTCCCTTTCACAACGACAACAACGACACACCACACCGAAACTTCTTATTGCCAAGCTCTCTGGTCGATTGAGACTCCAACGTGTGGGGCGACATAGAGCGAAACTCCGCTAGTTTGTTTGCCTGGTAAAAAGTGGCAGTCATCCTGTTCGGAAGCTGGAACACTACTGTTTCACCCGAATTCTAACCGTCTTCACTTCTATCCTTTACTTTTTTAGCTGCTCTTGGGCGCTGCTAGTCTCAATGTCTGTGAGACTCGTACTCGCGGTACTACTCCTAGTAGAAAGAAATCCCCCAACTCACACTCCTACTGTTTTCCTAGCTTTCTTTCTCTCTGCAAATATGACCGTGTGGCTAAGGCTGCGTGCGTTGTGCAAACTTCATACTAATTCGCTAGCTGGGAGAGAGGAGGATACAGAGTGGAGGTGAAATGAATGTTAACGGAACTGACACAAGCGGCTCGGTATGGACGGATGCTGAAGATAGCGTTTGTCCTGGTGTGCACACACACACACACACACGCTCTGTTCTTCTTTTTTTTACCACTGTATACGTTTATTACTCCTCGCGTTGAATGCTAGAGCGATAAAAAAAACTGGCTGGGACTTTTGCAGTACTACTACCTGTTTTTCAGTGGCTTGTTGTACCCAACTTTGTAATGAATTTTAGAATATCGGCGAGTGGTCCTCCATTGTGCTGAATCTTCTGCTGATGATGGGCTCTAAATACGAGTTTCTTTTCATTTCCCACTCACCGAGAAAAGCGTTTTTACAACATTAATCAATTTGAGAGTCAGGCCATTTTACCCTAAATTGATTTTATCTATTTAAAGAATAGAATTGCTGGTGTGGTGCTAAGTGAACTCAAGTTTTGGAGAGCGAGTTACATACAGGCAAGGACTCTTTTTTTTACAGAGTTCTTCTTCTGGTCGAGTTTAAATGAGCGAGCCTGAAATTGAATCGATTGAATATTTCATTAAACTTTCGAGTTTTACACCTAAAAAAATATGTATGTACTTATATCATATTGACGCGACGGTCCATATTATGCCCAAGTACCCAGAAACGGACACATATATTTTGTGTCTTGTTGCTCTTCTTCCTGTGATTCCGATAGATTCTGTGGATACTGTCACCCTCTAAATTATTTCGGAATTCATACATCTTGTTCAAACTCCCACTAGTCGGGAGAGAGGAGGAGTAAAGTGTGAAAAAACAACACCAACTCGCATAAGAACACATTCATTTATTTAAATTGCACTTTGGAATCCTATATTTTTTTAAAAATAAAATGTGGGAATGGGAACTTTCACTTGAGAATTTGTGCCGTCATTTGGGAAACCTGTCAGAAGAGTAATGAAAAGTGTAGGGATGCTCTCGGTGATGGGATGGTAAACTTGTGGAATTAGGGTAATTCTTGATGGCACTACTGTAGCCCTGAGACTTTCAAAGGTGAAATGTGTGTCACCTTTGTTAAAACTCTAAAATTAAGTTTACACTGGATGGGTGTGGAGAATGTGGATGCATAACAAGTACCCCAAAATTAGAAAAGGTCGGAGATTTCTCAACGAGCATTATCTTGATGAGAGGAGAGGAGAGAAGCTTTCAACTGGCAGGCCCAAATCTAAAAATAGAGGGTGAAAATGTGCATGTACTATGCTTTGAGAGAGAGAGGGTTTAATCGAAAGTTGCTTGACCAACAGCATTATACGTATATCGTTCGTGAAAATACCGCTACGGCTGGGAAATGAATAGGGTTTAACCAGTCAATAACTAGTTTCTGTCTGGATGTGCGGTGTGTGTGGGATATTATGTAGAACAGACGACACACACACAGTACCTTCACCTAACCTTCACCTATCTGTTGTAAGGATATATGGATAAATTGTTCTCGATTTTCTTGATGTACCCCGTTATGCTGCTATTTACCATTTTTTCCATGTGTTGTACATTATACACCGGATTATACACATGCATTTCTTCGAGTTTTTATTATGCATCCTCCACTCATATTATTACATATATAAATATATCGTTTTATGGATTGTGAATGTCACTCTCACGTCATAATATTCCTCAATTATGTGGAGATATGTATAAATAATGCGTGTCGAACAGGGGGAATGGTTTATCCGTGGAGGAACCTCTATTTAGAAAATTGGATCATCTAATAATACCCTGTCCCCATTTGATAGGGTTTCTCTAAGCCGTATATATATTTTGTTTTCGAAAGCGAGCCGATTTTTATATATCTGCACCTTTGACATTCTTCATTTAGTCTTCCCAGAAAATTGCTCGTGTTCACACATTTTTTCTAGCAGCATTCCAGACGCAGAATACCTCGACTGATAATAAGTATATATTCATCCATCTCGGAGATCGAGTGTGATTTAGAGATTCTACAATAATAATAATGAAGGTAGGTTGTCAACTAGAAGTAGTCACGGGTGCAACTGTTGGCAGAAATATCTCATTTTGTTGATGTGAAAATTCACACTCTAGTTACACCCCAGCACAAGAAAAATGTGTGTGTTGTTAGACGTCAAGGTGGAAAGTAAATTTTACGGGTGGACTCACTCACTCCATATTTTATTCTGACATTCTTAGGTTGCCCCACTTGTAGGATTCTTCGTTGTGGCTGGGGGACTCATCGTCTCCGGAAGGCCTTTGGGTATGTTCAAAAAATAACTTTTTTTTGTCAGAGTGCGTTTGTCCTCTTCGAAATCTTGTTGTTGTGAAATGTGTGACTTCAAGTTCTGTTTGCTTTCAGAGGAGAAGTCTCCGAGGGACGCGAGTGTGTATGTTCTCGGGAACCTGTACAACACCGCAGTTTCCCACAACTTCTCCAAGTCCCAAGCGGCCTCGGATAGAAACGAGAGTGAATGGAATAATACAGAGATGCTGAATGGAGTAAATAAGAATCAGGAGGGAGAGCCTTTGGAGAGGAACAAGCATCGGGGGCAGAGGAGTAAGTCACAATTTTGCATTTTCCTTTGAAAAGCTATACCACCCATTTGGCATTTGATTAAGACTTGTTTGTGTATAGTACTGCGGAATAGGAGGAAAGATGAGACAATGGCAAGAAGTCGTGATCTTTATTAAATACATTTGATTTCTTATCCACACTCTTTCTTTGTCCAGGCACTGGAGGAGGAGTTTTGATATATTCGGGTGGGGATGCTGCTAACCTCGCTGTTGCCTACCAAGGTTCAGAGTCGCAGGCCGCGGAAAATGATCAAAAGAGTGGGTACAACAACCAAAACCTCGGAATGGGAGAGGTTAATCCAGAGGAGGAGCCTTACGAAGAGGAGGAATATTAAATGAGGGTGGGCTATAAATAAGGGTGAATAATATTCTTGTTTTGTATTTTTTGATATTTATTCGAGTTGATTGTAAGTAAATAAACTTCCGGGAGAAGTGACAATATAATAAAACCCCAACCGACTGTGTTTTTCCAATTTATTTTCCATTGGAATCAGTGTCCCGTTAAAATTTAAAGACTTCTTTGATTTGACAGTTACCCACACAGGTAAACATTGAAACCGACACAGAATAGTGCAAAGGGGATTCATCGGTTTTTATTTTTCATGGTTTGAACCTATTTCACCCATGTTTTGGTTTAATTCCCTTTCCCTGGTGTAGCAAAGATAATGGTTACTGTTGTTCCACTTTTTGTTCAACTTTTTTTTTGCAAAATCTATAGTCTAGTTCAATCACCCTTCAGAACACGACCTCACTCGGTGGCATATTGATCATTGCAACGAGAATAGGTTGAGCTTGCTTTTTCCTCAGCACAATCACTCGAATCACATCAGCAAGCCCACTAGGATTTATGCATTCCACTTTTGCTTGAAATTTTACTTCAACACTTGGCACGAGAAAGGGGACCTATAGGATAAACAATTGTCGTTAGCATTTCATCACATTCAAACTTGCGCAAAGCTCAAACCTCGCCTCTCTCTCTAAACAATCTGCTAAAAATAAATTTATAAATGGGTTGCGTGTATTATAAATATATATGTAGTTTTTTCTTCCTCTCCACGTACATGAATTATTGGAGGGGACACATCATAGAACTTATCGTTCCAATGGAAATACAAGGCCAAGTCGCAAATCCCATTAGCCCCGGCTCCAGATTTTGGTCCAATGTTCATAACCCCAATTCTGATAATAAAGGAGGGACCCAAGCCCAGCACTTCTGCTGAAAGTTTAACAGACTCCTGGATCGGACTTTGTTTCGTGTTGAGAACATGAACAAGGGTTCTCGCCGTGTCTAACTTCATCCGGAAGGCATCTCTTTGAAATGCTCTGTGCATCACTGAAAGCAAATCAATAAACCATCAAAGACTTCATCGGAAATGCCACAGGCTAGTGACTCCAAAACACCTGCCATCTCCCCTTTCCATTTTAATGGCATACAACACTGGCTGGCTGGCTGATTGTGAGTGCCGCGAAGCATTTATCAGGCATAATATAGGAACTGTACTGTACGGGAGTAGTATATATAGTGAATGCAATATTGTACCAATTGAATTTTCCCGTTCTCTCATCGTTTGATCTACGAATAGTTTCGTCTTTTTCGGAATCTGCAACTTTGCCAGAGCTCCGGAACCCTTCTCTTTCAGCTCCGGAGTGAAATCCGCACTCCTCTTTAGAATTTTCACATGCAGGCTTCCACCTTGATGATGGATCCAAAGGGAGAACAATGAAAATAATTATGAATTAGGCCATCATCAGCACGAATGGGAAATTTGATTAGCGCTTTTGAACACCGCCACCGTTGAGTTGCGAAAAAAGGAAGGAAAATGCGTAGGACTATATTTTATTATTTTGTCATGTTGTTGCAAGTTGGAAAGCGACAACACACCCTGATTGTGTGAGTCGAGTGGGATGTAAATTACCTTGAGTTATACACACCAGGCTATTACACTCCCGTCCGTATTGTCCAAAGTAGAGGGCCGAAATGGGCTCCATGAACTCAATTGTGTCAACACATTCCCCGCTCAGGGTGAACAAAGACACTTGCCCGTTGTGCAGTCCAACAGCCACCAGCTCCAGATTCCGTTGCCGAAGCTGAACTCTGTGGAGGCAGGTGATGGGGGAGGGGGCCGGGGTTGTCCACACTCGGGAGCCCTTATCACTGTAGCAGTTGATGGTCGAGTCCATCAACGCAACAATTATTGACGTGTCCAGGCAAACCACTCCAACTGGTGGTTTGGACAAGCTGAGCAACGGCGACACCCAGCCCCTCCGACCGATCAGGAGTTGACCCGACCTTGTGGTGCATGTTAGCGTATAGTCGATGTCGAACAAGCCAGCGGTTGACAGGAAAACTGGTACATCAGACAGATTTAGTTTCGCCTAAGGGACACATTGACACATAGTACGTAATAATAATAATAATGAAAATTACCGTAGGCTATTTTGGTTACGGTTCAACAATGTACATGGTGCCTCTTATTGCACAATTAAAACCTCCTTCGCTAATTAGAAATAAGCGTGTTTGCCTGCGAGTAGTAGTGTATATATACCTCGTCAATAGGCGTGAATGTCTCAGGATGAAGAACAAATATTTCACAATTCTCCGTGCCAATAACTAAACAAGACAGAGCATCATCTTCATTGTGGGATTTGCGGAGGGTGCTGAAGCATGTCACGATGTTCTTCCTCACTAATGGAGTCCCTTTATGCGCGTCGAGAAATGAGTGACGCTCGTGTTGGGGAAGGGTTAGCAAGTGTTGAGATTTCAATGTCATCGCTGACATTCCTATTTGAGACCTCAGATTCTTCAATAGCTCGTATAAGGTCTCCTCAGAGTCATACTAATTAGAAAGGAATGACAAGTTAATTCACGAATTTCAATTTTAAATGAAGCACAATCATAGTGCACTGCATGATATCTAGTTGTAACAGTTGTAACAATATGATGGACCTCCAATGACAGTTTTATGGAGGATGTTCGTTCGTTCCTATACATACAGAAAATAATGTAGTAGTTTCCTACCTGTCCCCATATATCCCTTTCGACAGGATTGATTTGAAGTGGGGGCAGCACAGCTCTGAAGAAGGGACGAAGGTTTTTGTACACGTAAATATACTCTGATGTGCCGACCGTAATAACTGCAAAATAATGGATGGCCAACAGAGAAACGCCATTAAAAGTTGGGGAAGCTTGCCAAACTTTTTGTTTTCCGTGGGCAAACAATATAACGCAACAATGACAGAATCGCTAAGTGCATATGTTAGTGTGCAAATGCTAATTCCAGGTTAGTTTACCAGGTTGCCGGGGGCTGTCATTATCGATGAACATTGGGGCCACGGCTGTTGGAATGTCTTGAAGTGTGACTTCAGACTGTAATCCTGTCCCCTTGTATATCTATATGTGAAACCAAGAGTTGCATTTAAAATACTTACACTTTAGTAGGTCATATTATACATGTAGATATGGATGTGTTAGCATGTCACAGTTTCAAAAGGGAAATCTTATTGCCTTCAACTTGGATGGAATGGTCCCAGTTCCAATGTCCGCAATGATAAGTCGGTAATCCCCATCCCCCACAAGATCCGCTGTTGCCACACAGTTGGGGAATGTGTAGATTGTTGCTTGAGTGTCGGAAAAGGCATCCAACCACATTTCGTGCCTGAAGATATTTCGGTACAATGCAAAATACATTAGAAAATTAAAATTTTGTTCAGCTTAAGCTTCATTACGAAATTCGTAAGAACACAGAAGAAGACAAAGACAAAAAGTATAATGTATACCCTGACCCTCCCATAATGAGACACTGATCCTCCGACAAACGACAAAATACTCCACAATCTACTTGCCAGAACTATACTCCGCGTGTATATTACGTAGGATGTTTTAATATTTTCCCCAGTTCCGACACAATTCGAATCGAAATTGTTGGTCAATTAGTATTCGAGTAAAGCTTGTTTTGGCTGGAGGTAGCTAACTTACCTCTTTTTGCTGTTACAAAACTCAAATGCCATTTAGTCCAGGTGTTTCCAGGATATGCATACCACGACGTATTGGTGTCAAGTCAATCGCTCTCGCTTAATACACATAATATCAGTCCTTCAAATGCAACTTGAAATGTCACACATGATCAGAGTAAGTAATTCTCACAATAGCAAAAGGAACATAATGCTCTCACATCACATGCATGGATAAGTGGCTTATACCTACCACCTTGCTACCACCACCACTTCCCCACATTCAATCAGGTATATTATGCATTAGCCCATGGAAGTGTAAGTCATGTTTGGAAAGGGGTTGCCGAGCAATACGGGATCGATTCCGCGTGGACAGCCCACACGCGTGGGAGCTAGAGTGGAGGACAAAGTCAGAGGTAAACTATAACCGTTTTGAAATTATATCTTTTAGGGATGGATACATGCAGCGGCTTAAAGATTTTATAGGCCCACAACAATGTGCCCCATCGATTTTGACAAATAAATACGCAGTAATGCAAACATCCTCCCAAACCGCCCAAGTTTTCCCATTTAATAAATCCTGCTCTCCTGTCTTTTGTGACGATTAGCTTAGGATAACTATCCAAGCCTGGGAACCAACCTGGAGGATTATTATGAAAAAACTGATTTAGAAATCCGACGATTATCATCGTCCGCCTGACTTCAGAATAACATAATTAAGCTATTTATTAGTACATTTTAACAATGTCACATTTATTTACACGCCTTTTTTCCATTGTCTGACTGAGCTATGCCCTTTATTCGTATGCAATGGGGTCGTCCTTGTAACTCGAATGCTACACTTTAGTTTAATACCTTCCGAAAACTGCTGTACTACTGAAGCGCAATAAAATATGCAAATATTCATCAATCTTGTCAAATCCTCAGAAAAAAACACTTTCTGGAATCCTTGTAACTCGCATGCTACACTTTAGTTTAATACCTTCCGAAAACTGCTGTACTACTGAAGCGCAATAAAATATGCAAATATTCATCAATCTTGTCAAATCCTCAGAAAAAAACACTTTCTGGAATTTGCGTGTTCAGAGTCATTACAACAACAAATTGGTAGACAAGATATCTGCATTAGGCTAACACATATATACAAAATGTATGTCCATTCGGATTAAATAGTGAACAAAGATGTACCATCCACCTGAGAACAGTATTTTTTATCAGAAAATGAACATTGTGTCGCAGAACTACATGCTATTGTGTCTGCTTGCTTATTACCATATATTTTATACATAAACAAATGAGTCCAAGAATGAACATATAATACCTCCCAAACTTCCGCACTGAATGGATGACCAGTCAAAACATACAAAAACGCGAAAAACGGGAAAATATACTCGATACTATTACTTCTCGACTCTAATTGAGTCCGAATTTTTTTATTTATGGTATTGAAAGAAGCGGAAGTTCTGGGTGTAAAATGCTAATGCAAATCATTGCTTTTCATGTTCCATGCCAGAAAAAAACGGAGCAGCAATTCTTATCCTAACGGTAATACCTTTCCTGAATGAGGGTAAAAGTATATATAGCCAACTTTTTTTATCCAATATCCAAATCCAATGCAGTAGCGGCGAATAAAAGAAGGAATTTCGCCTAAATGCATATTCATTTTGGGCTGTAGCTTGCTTTCCCCACAACTTTTACAAAAGTTTGATCGAACGACACACTTGCCTACATCTGATTTTTTTTTGTCACGTTAGTGTCCCATAATAAGTGGATTCTGACATCCGATTTATATTACAGACAGAGAGAGAGAAAAAAAAACATTATATAGTTGTTCGTTTTTTGTTTCATGAAAAAACGACTCTTTCGTTTTCCTCTGAGGTCCGCTGGTCGCAACTATCTCGTTGACAAAACGATATGTAAACTTATTTCAACCGCAGTAGGTGTCCAGCAGCGTTTTTGGACGCATATACAATTTGAGTTTCCTCCGTAAATGGGAATAATAGTATTGACCTGTGTGATGTGAAGAAAAAATGTGGACCAAATTCAATTCAGCTGGCTCTCTAACGCTCCTCTCCGTCATTCAAATTCTAGTCATTTTGCAAATTTCCTATGTAAGTTTCCACACTATTGCCTTTTATTATCATGTCGGCTCTCTGACTCATTTCTGTCGTAAAAAAAAACTTTGAAGCGTTTCCTCCTCCTTTAATTGCTCTTAGGGGAAGCCGACCGAAGACCTTAGCCACAACTCCACAGACTCGCTAGAAATCGATAAAGACATCGAGCCAGAAGTGAAAAACTCTTCTGCTTTGCTCCAAACGGTGTCTGTCCTCTTGACAGTATTGTCTCCAAATGAAACCACCACCCCGACGACGACGACGACGACGGTTAGTTCCAACTCCAACCCGAATTCCACAACGGAACCTGACTACGACGAGGATAACTCTACGACAAGTTATTTAAGTGAATTTGGAGATGATTTTAACTCGTCAAGCTCCCCATTCCGGAGCTCGACAGAGTCGTCATCATCATCATCAGACCCGTCGCTGCTGCCATCATTAATTACCGACGGGATGGAAGTGGCAGGGAGCCTTGATGAATCGGTGACAGCCGCTGCTGCAAGGAAGATGGTGAGGGAAGATTCGGGTGTCGTCAGCAGTAGTAGTACTAGTTCTTATAGTACCGATGATGATGATAGCATCATTATAGCCAGTATGGGATCCAGCCTCAATCAAGATACTGTGCAGCCACCATTCAGTCAAGTGACGACAGAAGCAATAGAAGAAAAGTGGAGTAGCTCATCGGACTCATCATCATCATCGTCATCATCTCAATCTTATTCTTTCTCAGAACCGAATCCTGTTTCAACTGAGGAATAAAAAACTTCTTTTTTTTTCGTTAAAGCCTATGTATTTTAGGTTAGGCTATGTATTTTTAGTTATATAGAAAAACTGCAAATATTTGGATTTTATGGAATAGGATATGAGTTTGAGTATTTTTGTTTCAACTTGAAGTTCAAGGTTGTAAACTTTTGGCAAAATTAGTTTTCGCTAATTGTATAAAAATCTGGATGATATGCCGGTCTGAACGTGAGTTGTATAGTTTTCCCGATTAGATTTCACATGTGAATGTAATAATAGGTGATTTACTGTTTTTGTGGTAAGGCAACCTTCACGCCTCCACTGCACATTGACGGCTATGGCTATGGCTGTGGGATGCCTCGAGATGGAGATTGGGATTGCATAACTCAACTCAACTCAACTCTTTCCTGTGTCGTGTTGTAACGATTAAATCTTGGTTGTTGAACAAGATACTTACATATCTT
The DNA here is from genome assembly GCA_036850665.1 of Dicranocentrus wangi. NCBI lineage: Eukaryota > Metazoa > Arthropoda > Collembola > Entomobryomorpha > Entomobryidae > Dicranocentrus > Dicranocentrus wangi. The sequence goes on along the minus strand of JAANSN010003498.1, from coordinate 4,468 downwards.
CTAGTCAAGTTGGAGGGACAGAAGGGGCATAATAATAATGTGTCTATTATGGATTGCAGCGGACTTTTGCACACATTTTCATCCACACTTCTTTCCCATCTTATGCATTAATTGTTACATAAAAGCACTAGCACAATTTGCAATTTCTGTGTCGTGTTTTAACGATTAAATCTTGGTTGTTGAACAAGATACTTACATATCTTCTCTAGTCAAGTTGGAGGAACAGAAGGGGCATAATAATAATGTGTCTATTATGGATTGCAGCGGACTTTTGCACACATTTTCATCCACACTTCTTTCCCATCTTATGCATTAATTGTTACATAAAGGCACTAGCACAATTTGCAATTGCGAGTACTATAGCGTAATAATATATAGTTTTATTAGGATGCTGGCACACCGTATAGATAACACTGGCATTCAAAAATCTGGTGTGAATAAAATGAAAATAGAATAATAAAACGAGATGTTTTCCATAATACTTACTTAAATGCACCTACTTTTGATGTGCATTTTCCTGCATTCCCTGCACTTTGGCTATTTTTGACGTCAGAAGTTGTTTGATTTTTTCAATGGCTGTACCTAACACAATCAGGTGCATATACTCTGTCGGAGCTGAGTGCATGCGCTATTATCACGGTATAAGTTTCATATAAAAATGTTTTTCTGCTTGATTGCATCACAATAAGTATCATAACCATTACAAATCAAATCCGTGTTTTTAAAGTTTAAAATACCTGTGAGGCACGTTTTATGAGGGTACAAGTACGACTTGAAGTATTTTTCCGCGAAACATGCAAAATATTGTTTTAGTTTTATAACCCCCAATGCTATGCTCTGGCGTGCGCAGCGCACTTGCAACAATATTATTTGGTCATCATTTGACGTGTCTGGTATTTTTTATTGACGTCATTTTTTGTTCATTTGTCTTCAGTCTTGGGGTACAACAAATTAATTAAGCTCACGACATGACTAGCTTATACCTGTTCCAGTTCTCACAATCTCTGACTGTGCTCTCACACCGAAAGTCCAAGCTCGGGTTAAGCACACATGTATTTTGCTTATTTGGCTTTTTTTTTAGTTTTTGACGAAAGGTACTTTTTCATATATTCATTATTAATGCGATCCGACGTAACTAGAATTTTCGAATTCATTACCATATTTATCCTTCATTAGTAGTAGTGCAGTAGTAAATGCAGTTTGTGGCAATTCCAATTTGTGAGGTGATCATGTAGGGATACGTTTTTGTTTTAAAAAGCCTCAACTGTGGAAATGATTTACGTTGATATAATCGAGTCTGAGAGAGAGAGAAGTCGTGTTGGACATCATCATCACTTGCACCTCGGCTCACCAAGGTCAAGAACTTTTGCCTGTGGATAATGTCCACACTACACACACGCGTAGAAAGATAATGCATGGATGAGATTTTTATAATAATGGTTATTATGCTAGTCATACTCTTCATCTACCTACGTTTCCTATTATGCTACATCAAAATGCACGGTGGTATTACATATCGCTCAATGAGCTTTTCTTAGTCAAGTTCAAAGTTACACTATTCCTCACATTTTTAATATATCATTCACCACCATTCGTCACGTTTATCATACAGTCAACTGTTCACGGTGGTATTACATATCGCTCAATGAGCTTTTCTTAGTCAAGTTCAAAGTTACACTATTCCTCAGATTTTTAATATATCATTCACCACCATTCGTCACGTTTATCATACAGTCAATTGTGTTACATCATTATCATTTATCATTCACACAAATATCCAGTTTTTTTCAGCAAAAATTGCAACATTTTTTACTATTCAGCTTCCCACTCACGAAGGAGTAGTATCAGGATAGGAAAATGTGCAAAATCAAGACTGCAACTTTTTGTATCTTAAAAAAGGCGAAGGAAGGATGATGCTCTTGAAAAGACAAAGGAATAAATTTGTTTCCATCAGGCAGGTCGTGTAGTTAATCAAAAGATTTATATGCCGCATCTCTTCTACATAATATTGCATTACCACCAGCATATCCCCAAAGCATATTATCTTATCCTTTTAGCTATACGCATCCCCACCAAGATTACGATATTATATGGTGGTAACCTTCACGCTTCCGTACACCTAAACTCTATATTTATTCCTCTCTAGCAAAATCCATTTTTACTCGATAGATCCACAAGATAGATACGGTACCTTCTCAATCATTAATCGTGAAGATAATCAAGAGAAAAAACAAATCTTTGTAAGATACGGAATGGAAGACGCTTTACCCCATTTTGATCCGCATGTAAAATGATATACGCCAAGGGATTTTCCTTTCCATGAAAAAAGGATTTCATGCTGACTTGTGTGCAGCCATAGTAGTACACGATACATACACCACCAAACCAGCTAAAGCTATGAGTCAACTTTTTGTGTCTTTCATCATTCATCAGTGTATGCTGCTGCATCACAGACCACAGACATCTTCCTCGTGCTAAAAAAGGGTACTGCCACGACGACTACTGCCGCATCTCTTGATTAGCCAAAGATAGAACAGGAGGAAGGATGTAAAGTGTGTTGACGTAACCTTTATAGGTAATTCTGACAACCACACTTACTGCATTTGTCCTATATTAATTCAGTAGCTAGCTAAAAGAAGTGCTAAATCATACAAAAAACTCATATATTAAGAGAGCCCCTAGATTGCTATACACATTTTTTCCTAGTTTGCATTTGCCAAAAAGTCTCCACTAGAAAAATTAGCATGCACAACGCAAATGGCATATATGATATAGCATTTGGCGTACGAAGCCCCTCATTTTATGGCCCTTGTAAACAAACCCCTTTTCAGTCATTTGCAAGTAGTTTAGTAGACAGCACAGGATAAATATTTGTTTCTCCAGGAGATCCCAGTTTTATAGCGTCTTTTTTGGGAAAATTTACCTTCAGTTGAGAGTGTATTTATAACCATTCCTTCCTAATATATTTCTTTCTTGCTCAAGGACACAAACTCTGCTGGGCTGCCTGTCAGTACCTCATTAAAAGTGGGATTGCTGACATGAGGCATGTTTATAAATTACATGCGCAGTTCATCAATACTGCAAATATAAGACAGGTTTAAATTTGAGTTTACAATAATAATAATTACCAAAAAAAAACTTTGTTTTCGCACATTATTGACACATTCAAGACGTAAAAAAATAGAGAAGGTTAGTTGTCCGCACTTAAAGAGAGAAACAAGGTGAGATTAACAGCGGTATCGTCGTGAGCGATATAGAAATGAAATAACCGTTTTACATTTTATTTTTTTATTTGCACCCGTGTTGACAGTTGACCATTAGAACAAGGTATGAATTTTAAACAGCGTATCGTCGTACCTACATAATAATACACACTCATTCACCTCAGGTTTAATACGAAGCTTAGGATGGATGATGGCTTAGGGCATGCTGTTTACTAGCGTAGTCTTCTGACACGCAATCATTTCAGGAAGAAATAAAAACATTGATTAAAGGTGATTTCCCGTGCTCAGCTCAGGAGGATTCGTGTCAACCCCACGGATTTTTCCTGTTCTCAAAGAAATATAACTGTTTTTGTTGGTTTTTAAGTGGTCGTTGGAACTGTTTACTTCCTTTCTGTGAAGATGACGAAAAAAAAGTGAACTTGCCAGTGAACTCCTCGTGAGTGCCTGATACTATTTTGCAGAGCAGGCAAAACAACTAAAGTATAAGTATATCCTCATCGCATATATATTTATATATTTTCCACTTGTCTCAGGCATTTTCCTGTCCATATGTATCCACATCCACCTTTTGCATTCTAATGAGAATTATTGCATACGTAGGTGTGTGAGATGCTCGTGCAGGCTCGTGACGCTTTGTTTCCCATACAAAAATAACACTTTTTTGCTCATTCATCATCATCATCATTTATTTAGTCTGAAAAATTCTGCATTATATATATCGTATTCATCGAGTCTGATTTTTCTTGAGTAGAAAATATTGTGTTTTATTATAGAGGGATAAATAGGATCTGCAAAGGAGTCGGGGTGCTATACACAGACGCTAGATAGACAATTTAGATAATACGTGTAGCAAGCAACTGGAAATTATATGAAATGGGAGCGAATAATGTGAACAGACTGGCTGGTTCCGTGAGAAACTTGTAGATAATTGGAGCTATTGGAGTTGAGGTACATGCATACATCCATCCATATAGCGGCTGTGTGGTATTTATTGTGTATCATTCCCCATCTTTTCTTCGTCTTTTATGCAAAGTGCAAAAGTTTTTCCTTATTTTGTTATTATGAATCTTGTGGATCATGTATAATGGAAAAGGTGTAATGTGGATGGGCTGTGTATGGAGTAAAAAGTTATTATTAAAGCATATAAGATCCCATCCATTTTTATTGCAAATAATATCCAACCAAACCTCGCATTCCGGCTTGCAAATATATATCCATTCGCTAGTCAAGTCTCTGGTCTCTGG
>JAANSN010003497.1:0-18381 GCA_036850665.1 Dicranocentrus wangi | reverse complement strand
ATTGTGAATTTGAAGTGGTGTAATCGCACACAACACAATACTCCCGTAATTTGTAAGCGATCCGCTGAAAAAAGTAGTGATTTTTATTCTTCTCAATCTTCTCTCTGTCTCTGGCTGTATGATGATATAATATGAATCAGTGTGCCGGCAAAATATTCCCAAGCAAGAAGGCATGTGAAGCCAAAACTCAGCTGGCAGCGTAGCGTAACAATTCCGTTGTTTGTTTGCTGATTGTCACCAAAAAAATATGTGCTCATCTTTGTCATCATCATCGTCATCATCATCTTCACATTTTGGCACGAGAATGAGTCGACTCAGACAAGAAAACGGAACAATGTTGAGCTTGAGCTGTTCCCCTTCTCGCTCTTTGTTTACTCTGTTAGTCCTCATTGGCGTGAATGTAGTGCTGGGTGCATCCATGACGGAAGCCCAAGACGCCACTACTACTACTACTACTTCATCCTCATCCCCGTCCTCATCATCGCCACCGACGCCACTGCCACCATCAGTGTCAGATAATCACGAGCATCAGTATCAAGAGGATCATGATTATGTTGAGCAAAGCACTTCATTTGTGACCAAGATTGGTAACGGGTTTGAGAGATTGGTTGTGTCAATCGATGATCGTCTTGCATTGTTGTCACAGTCATCAACGGTTGCAGCTGCTGCTCAAGGTGTGACAAGCTCATCATCATCATCGTCGGGACTTAAGGGAGCTTCATCTCCTGCCATCACCACTACCACCCAACAACACCATCAGCACGAATGTCAAACTGTCTTGGAACAATTGAAGGTAATAATCACGACGATACGATACTATATACCGAAGAAATCTCAATCTCATTTGCGCACCCCAACAACAATTCCTCTCCTCTCTGCTTTATTATTATTATTGCTGCTGCCTTTTTTCATGCAAATTGCAAATGTCGGATTTGATCCCAAAATGAAAATGAGTAATCCCATCTTCCTCCTCGCGTTGTCTTCTTCTGAATTGACGGGGGATTGGGATGGGAAAATTTAATCTTGTAATTAGCTCAGCAAGTAAATCAGGCTTACCGTGAAGACAAAACCGCAGACTTGTCTCATGGACATCAATCTTAATTCATTAAAAGGATTTTGTATTCTGAAATTACTTAGAAGTGACCTATATAATATACGCTGTGCGCTTTGCATAACAGTTATGCAACATAATATAATGTTTGTAAGTACAATATAGAGAATCTATCTGGGTTTCAATAAGCAGGAAAGTCGACCGGATTTTTTTGTGTGAGCGTGTCACTGGCATGCGAAACAGTCATAAAATATACTTTGCGTTAAGGATAAAAGGCAGGCATGAGATATCCAGTTTAACTCACTTAATACGGAAGCTTTTTCGAATCCTTAAACTAGCTGAGCTTTAAACATATTTTAAAATAACTTTGAACATCATAAATGTATAAAAAAAATACCGCAAATTTTCCCATTAACTAATCAACCAGAGCCAGAGAGAGAGAGACAGTCGCCTAGTCAGATTTTTTTTGGCTGATTGTCCTAGGTATTATGATTTTTACAAACTCCACACAATCATGTCGCGCTGAGCTTATAGGGTTTTTAGCGATTTTGGATTGTTGAGTAACTTTTTGGATATATTTGTTCAAAGCTTAAACCAGCCAGCTATCTGACATGACCATAATTTTGGATTTCAGCAACAATGACGAATTACTACAAAAAACTCGTCGTCAGTGAGAGTCGGAGATGTTTATTATGCGTAAAAGAATAGGGTGTAGAAATAAGCTATAAATTGAACTACCTATTACTCCTGACTGCACATATCAAAGCTAATATTTCATTTTAAGATAATTAAATATAGGTTACCTTAATTAATTTTTAATTGTATTAAAACATTCAAATTACAAGAAGGTAGTATGTATTAGCTTTCCCTACCTGTGCATATAACACTTTTGTCTCGTCGCTCCCATTTTGGTTTCATTTTACAACTGCTTGCTCAACCCTGCTGATTATATTATCAATTTACAATGTTTTGGGAAAATGAGCAATTATATTTACACACGTTCATCAGATTGAGATTATAAATCCAAAAGTCTCTTAATTACCTCAAATCCATAAAACTTTACAACATGTCAACAGACTCAAGAAGACGCACAGGGCATATAACCATAAGCAAGCAGTAGTTGTAATAATAATGCCTAGTGCTTTTTTATGCAAGAATTCGATTGAATTTCGAAATTAATAGTGCCAATTAATTAAAAGCACTATATTTTTACACTCGCACCCACACCGCAGGTGAGTGAAGTAGTTTTAAACGAACTTTATCTCCGTTTGCTAGTGTGTACACTTTAAAACCTCCATTTGCTCATTGTCTCCCTCAGCTCATTTAACCTGAGAACACGTTAGCTAATCAAACCCACNTACTTTAAAACCTCCATTTGCTCATTGTCTCCCTCAGCTCATTTAACCTGAGAACACGTTAGCTAATCAAACCCACATAAAGAGTCATTCCTCATCAGAGTTCACAGTTTACTACATTTCATATCAAAATTCCTATACAACAACACGATGATGAGAAAAACGGTTAGACGGAAAAACAAAGTGTGTGGGATGGAAATAGCAGAGTGTGATGACTGATGACGATTTAGCATGTTCGCATAATAATAGTGTCTACCACACAGCCTCAAAGTTTTAATTCCCATCATCAATACTCTACCCCTATTTTTATATCTTTTGTGTATCTCTCATTTCACGAGGAAAAAACTGTCAGTTTCAAAATTGTGTATTACGCTTTGTCCTCTATCCTCTTCAACATTGCGCGTCTCGTGTTAAAACCTCGCAAGTTTCAAACAAGGATTCTTGTACAATCTGCCACACCACCACCTTATTAAAATGTATCTTTTTACACTGTGCGTAATCAATCCTTTTCTCGAGAAAAACAACAATTGCTTACGTGTGTACAAGTGTAGCTTGCAGTTAAGTACACATTAAACCTACCTACCTACACCCTATTTATCTCCCTACCTATATGCACACTATATTATTGTGCAGCACCTACAAAAATTGTCGTTGTAATCGTACATGTCTCCTTGTGGCATTTATTACCCATGTTTGCAATGTTCTGCCAAGAAAATTAGTTTCCAGTTAGAAACTGAGTAATATATCAAAATCAAGATTACATCCTGACGTCAATCTCGGAATTTTACTACCCCGCATATATTCATCTTCTTCTTCCCCCTCTCTCGCGAGAACAAAGCAAGCTCGCGCATTCCAAGCACTACTCTTTAGCAATACAACAAGGGGGAAAAAATCTACGAAAATCACGGGACTTGCGACCAAACGAAACTCCGAATTAAATGAGTGAGCAAGTATAGCCTAAGCATTAAATGTAAAAGAGGGGCATAATCAACAGCGACAATACAACGGTGGTTACACTCACAATCGCAAATCCCCCTGTTGATGAAGATAATGATTCATGGTTTTTTAGCTGCGTTTGAGTAGAGAGTGGTAAAACACCACCACCACCACCACACCTACCGGTACCAGTATAAAAGTGGTAAAAGATAATAATAATGGGATCCCATGCAGATTACTTGCATACACACATTCTTCTCTTTCATGGGCAATGTAATAATGATGATCATCATGCATGTAGTATATTATCCTGTTGCAATTTTCTCCGCACAGCAGTAGCAGCACAAGCAAGCAAGCAAGCCAAAAAATTTGAGAGAAAAAAAACTGTCTTGTGCGTTCCTTTCGGTCAGGTATATATTATATGGTGCTTATTGTAGCCAGCCATATAATCACTATTCTCATTTATTTCTCAACTAATTTCCCTCTTTCTTTAACGGAACAACGGAAGACGTGGAGACAGAAGAGAAAATAAAACAAAAAAACAGATTACTGCATATACAGAGAGTCTCCGACGGAAAGAGAAGGAGACCCTGTCATAAAAAATATATATTTTATTTTGTACGGAGAGTGGCATCACGATTGAAGACGATAGGACACAATAATGTTTTTCTTTTTGCACTCCAAGACTTGCACATTTCTCACAGCGTTTGCATATCAAATTAGAGTTTTTTTTTGTTTTTAAGAAGCTTCCCTTTTGCAAAAAAATAACTGTTTCATAAAAAATCTACTTTAATTTTCACAACAGTCACTCGTCAGTCAGTTCAGTGTGTTGTTAGCTCCATGTAAAAATCCCTTTATGTGGGGAAGCTCTTTAGGAGTGGAAAAAGGACGCATTTTTATATTAGCATTTTATGTCGTCTTCTATATTTCTCCTATTATAGATGGCCGCTAAGAAAGGTATGACTTTGTTAGAGCTATGTTCCTGGTTACTGCTCCTTTTTCACTTGATGGACAGACGGACAGGACAACAGATGAGATATTCAGAAAAAAAATGACCATGGCCATGATGATGGTCTTGTTGTATATTATGTAGATATAGAAAGATTGCGTTCGTTGAGATGAGGAGATATAATGTGCAGCCGCAAATTGGCTTTTCTGCAGCCGTCTTCAGAGAAAGAGCCAAGCCTGCTCTTATAGTTTTTCGTTTCTTGTTTGGCATTAGCAAAATGGACCGTTTCCATTTTTTCTAATGAGATAATACTCTTGTGCATCTTAACATGCACAATGCAGGGCCTACATGAAAAAGCAAGAAGTGCAGTTGAAAACACGTATGTACATACATATATACATACACACATGCATCCATCCATCCATCCATCATCGGATGCATAGTAATATCTCTAGTGAAGCGAGTGTATTGACCCTATCTTTTAATCAGGCGATTTTCCCCTTTGAAACTATATAGATGCCCAGTTGGGCTTAACATTATTAAACATGGTGTGTTTCATTCGGCTGCTGCTACAAACTTGATTATTTTCACCGGAGACGATAATCATTACCAACACATATCTTCATCAGTGCCAACTCGATAATGGGTGGTGATAAAGAAAAATATGAATTTCGCTAGGAGTGAGTGAGAAACATGAGCAAAATCTTCCAAAAATGTTTTATAAATTGCTATATTTTCCTTTTTTGAATTTCAAATTGCTTAAAAAGACATGTTATTCAACTTGGATGTAGGTCTTGTCGCAAAGCGGATCTTGATCTTACGATTATAGTATACACTTTTGGGGTAGGTTAGGTAAAAAAAACTGCTCATTTGTGGCAGAATTTGGGGTAAAGTCATGCCATGAATTATGGATTGGGTGAAGTCAGACGGTTTTTGTAAAGAAGAAAAGAAAAAAAGTCATGATACACATTTCTCATAAGTATTATTATGCTCATTTTGGAGCTGAGAGATGAAGAAATTGATCATGCGTTTCCAATGTGCATTGATTATATAATGAAATGTTGTTGGGGATCGGATGCGTGTGTGCAGAACACATGTTGCTCTCTGTAAATTGATACAAAACGATACTATATATTCCAATTTTTTTTTTGTAGGACGAATGCCACATGCAGACATACGCAAATCGTGATGCATTAAGTCCACTTTTTATTTACTCAATTTTCTTCGAGGAAACCCAATATTGTGCATGTGTCTTATATCTGTCTTTAAAGTTGGGATAGGGTGGACCGCCGCAAATTACTGTTATTACCGCACTCTCTCGCGATCCCCATCATAATTTCAGATTTTGATCTATATACTTCATTAGTGGACACTATTTCATTACAAATATTTTTCTCGCATTTTGCATAACGTTTTGGTCACAAGGTCAACTCTGAAATGAGTGTCTCTTTTATTCTCGCGAGAAATTAAATAGTTATTGCTCCGGGGGTCAAAAAAAATCTCTAATCACATGAATTTTTTAAAAAGCCTTGTTTGTTCACAAGTTTTCCTAGTTGTGCTTGTTGACGACGCTAGTGCACTGCTGCACATAAATATACACTTGCTTTTCAGCCAATCTCAGTCAGTTTTTGTTTCAGCATTGTTGGCATACTGACTTCGCCCATCGTATTTTACCCAATTTTATTGTATATGTTTTTTTTCTGACGACTCCAATGTCGACTCTCATTTCAGCTTCGTTAATGAAGTGAGTCAAGCCAACGACTCATTTACTTGGCTAGGCTCATTATTACCACCACCAGCACCACCGCGGCTTACGACGACGCGAAGGAACGGGAATATAAAAAGGCAATATAAATAATATACTTTTAGCCATCGGCCATATTTACCATTTCTTTCCCTTGTGAGCCCCTAACTATGATATAACTCAGATGAAATTGGTTTCCTTAAATGATTTGTATGCATGCATACATAAAATTATATATTGATTTTTCTACTCAGCTTTTGCATGTCATGTTGGGGTTTTGTTTGAAAAAAGGCGTTGTTCCCTGGTCACTCTTCTGTACTGACGCTGACGTGTGTACTTGCATTGTTGCACATTCTTACCCTTTGCCTCCTAGATGTGTGTTTAGGTAAATAATAATGATAATAGAAAAAGTATCTAGTGTGAGGTTTTTTTTCGAACAAAAATAACTGACAGATTTGGTAAAGTAGAGCAGTATATCATGTCATAAGCCAATGGTCTCCAATAAATAAATAAAAAGTGCGTAATACTGTCCACGCGAATTAGAAAAAATGGATCTGATACGAAGCAAGGTAATATGATGGTATCCTTCCTTTGCTGTTGTGCTGTGGTCAGTGGAATAATATAATAATGGCTTAACAGTATTTTATAGAAAACATTGCACAGTGACCTATTGAATGAAATATGAATCGTGTTGGCAGATATAGAGGGAGAGTGTGGCTATGAGAAAAAGGAGTTTTTTTATATTATTCGCCTAAACACATCTAAAAATATGTCAGTTAGACACCAGAATACATGCATTTCCGTGACTGTTGTTTTTTTGAAAGTTGCAAAAAGAGTGTGTTAGTAAACCATAGGTGTAGACTTTGTGAATTACTTTCCTTTCATTGGAAAGGGATTCAGAGTAGTAATAAACAAGTGTCATTATTCAGATCAGATGAGATTGGATTTCGATGATAATAACGATAAGGACTTTACTATTGGCAGAAGACAATACATTCAGTAAATAACATGTGTACTGTGAGTAGTACAGATAGATACAAGTTGTCTGATGATGGCTAGTCTCTATTGCTGACAGTGGATGAAAGAAACAAAGAAAAAGGCGAGAGATTGAGACTAGAGGTATATAAAGCAAAGCAGCTATGCATGATATGAAAAAAATAAATGGCTTTGTTTCAATTTTGGAAGTGAAGTCCTGCGGAGACATTGCTTCATATTTGGAAAGGCCAACATCCTACGATCCACTTTTTGAGGAAAGTATGCTGAAAAAAAAATGATGCTATGTGAAAATGAGTTTTGCACTTGAGGAAACGTTGTTATATGGCAGTCAAAAGATTGTAAGCAAATGAGAACAGGAATTGGGTAGTAGTAGTAGTAGCAGAAGAACCAGACAATAAAAACCTCCAGTGTTGTCTGTTGTTTATGTGCTGGCTGCGTCCGTCCGTCCACCATACGAGAACTATGTGATGTGGGTATTACTTTAATCAGGAAAGTATAGGTATAGGCATGTAGTAAAAAAAACTAGTTGCGAAATATCGAGTGACTTATGAAAACATTGGAAAAACAGCAGCTTCTTTTAATATGCAAAATTCCACGTTCTATTATTACCTCCTTATTGTTCCGCTTCACCGTTCGTGTGAGCAAATGTCAACGTGTCAAGAAGATAACATATCCCAAATTGATATCTCCTCTAGGTACACGTACGACATATACACAAAACATTCACTCTGCTTTACCTACACGATACGAACATTACATTCCTCCTCGAATCTTGTGAACAAATAATATGCACGCATGGTTTTGTTGCATCTGTATATATGTACGTGTCATCATGCCATGTACTTCTTTTGAAGAGTTTTCTATTGTACTCATATTCCCTGTATAATATTTGATGATTCCCCTGATCAAAAAGGAAGAATGGTTAGTTAAAGTAAAGTAGGCTCAAAAAGACGGATTCAAGTTGAGTGTTACAATCAAACAATATCCGCATCATCGTGATCAGAGTAACAGTAACCGATTTCTATTATTATTTTTGTAGCATGCCGACCATCGTCTCAGAAAAAGTTAATCAATTGATGCACACACACTACCGCGCGGTAGTATTGCCACCGAACAGATAATATGTGACTAAAGAATAACAAGTATAAAAAAATTGTGCTAATCTTATTCAAAAAATCTGACCTTTGCGTATTTCAATGGAAGGAGCCGGTATACGATTGTGCCTCTTCTGGTCTTAAAGATTTGTGACCTGTGTACCGATTCTCCGTCCAATTCATCATTGTTCAAATGAACCAAACCCGAACCAATTCTTTCCCCTGTGCACTGATTGAATCAGTATAGTTACGATAGCTTCTTGGCTTGTTAGCAGTCCGAGCACATTACTCATTTTTTATTGCACTTCTTCAGCACAACAACTGTGTAGCTGGGAGCAAAATAGAAAGAATCGTGAAATGATGACGGTGTGGTGTACGAACGAACAAGCCGTGTGTCTCTCGCTTTTTTGCATGGATAGCGTTTTCAAGTGAAGTCGAGTTGACACATGTGCACAAAAAGGAAAGAGCTATGCACACTTGCGATGTTGACCCTTTAACCACGAAATCAAAACATAGGTTTGGCTCCATCTTCGTCGTCCCCTCTCGCTGCTGGTATGTGTGCAGACTTAAGTAGCATAATAAATTTGATGCATTGTATTGTAATAGAGGAAAGGTAGTGAGCCGAGAGCAAGCATGAGCAATGATTGTTTTTTCTGAGGTAGGAGCACCGAGCACGTTCACATCTCTCTGTGCTCGATTCAATTCTAGAATATTTTTCGTTCTGATGATAATTGACAACGTAAAGATTTATTGTGGAACAATGGGCAGCATCGGGTTACTCGAAGCATGGAATGATAGGAACGCATTATTTCATGAAGCTTGATCCAATTCAAGTGAATTCCTGTTTATAACAACACTCCTGTTTCCACTCCAATTCCGTAAATTATTCCATTAGAGTGGAAACATGGAATGTGGACTGGGACGAGGAATACTAAAAAATGTCATATTTTTAAAACAAAAGTATGTATACCTATGTATGTTTTCAAGTTCCCAACTGTGTGGGTAGATCGCCGCAGTCACGTAGCAAAATTATGTGTTTGTTCTCAATTTTTGCGTAAAATACAGCACAGTGCACACACCATTCTGCAAATTGGTTATGTAACGAAGCGGCTTTTTCCTCAAAAACAAAAGGCATCATGAGCAGCAAAGTGTCGTAATAAGGCGAATGTTGACAGGTTGACAAATGTTTCCAGGTCTCACCTTCTTTTCTTCGATCTGAGGAATTTTTTTTTCGCTGTGTGAACTCAACTGTAGGAAAAAAGGCTTTAAGAAACCCAATTTTATTCCAATTTGCCAACCAGTCAGCACTTACCTGCAATAAATCAATCAGGGCACCCAACTTGGGCACCTATTACCTTTAATTGGTACTGAGCTTAGGTGTACTACGCAAGCAAACCCCGATAATGAAACCCTTTAAATATAAAGAATCGGAAAAAAAAATTCTGAGAAAACAGCACAGGCTGACTTTTTAAATCATAAAATGCTTGGTAATGCCTTCACGTACGCAAGATGAGAATATAATCGATGCAGATTGATCTTCATTGTCAATACCGTAAAGGTTCAATAATTCATTGGGTTATTTCCCTATATGGAAAATCCTGACACTTTCATTACCACTTGGATTGGATTTGGATTGGAATCGAATCGAAGCTTATTTTTTTCTGCACTAGAAGCAAAATCATCATTTTTTTATATTCCCAGGTGCAAAAACATTTCAAAACTTTTTTTTACAACAACACCACAGGCACCAGTAGTCTAATTGAGTTGAACATTTTATGACTCAGAATATCGCAAAATTTTCTCTCAACTTCCAACTGAAAAACAAAAAGTGGCACGTAGTATGCTTCTTCTAAATGATGAATAATTTTTATTGCACTCCATAAGCATTGCTGCTACTTTTTATTTGAAAATGACGATATGGTGTGGCTCAAGAGATTTGGGATAAAACTGGTCTGCAACTTACAACCTGGTGAAAAATACCAGGGGATGCAGTTTCTCCGTCAAAAATTATAATTTACGTTTAAATACGTACATAGCCCACTGCTAGCCACTTTTTTTCCTGAGAAAGAAAAAAAATTAAAATGGATTGGACATGAGCTTGTTAGCACAGTTGTTAATTGGTTGTGAGTTTTTTCTTTTTTCTGAAGAGAAAGAATAAAAGGGGCAATGATTCATGACTTTAGCATATTAATGTGTATGTATTCCCAACTTCTTGAGACTTGCACACTGTGTGGATGAACTAAACTGACTAACGCCTTGTTTTTCCACTGAGAGATACAGAGATACATGCAGTGTGCCGTGCACACACACAACAACGAAAAAAGATAAACGAACTGCATTGAATCCTCTCTGCTCGCCTCTTTTCTATGGAACAATAAAGAAAAAAAAGTCAAAGTCGACCTATATTTATCAGCAGTGAAGATCTTGCTTTCGCATCGCATGTGTGACCGGAATAATTCACAAATGGTTTGAGAAAATTGACTCACACTTCAATACTCAACAGTGTGTATATATTATCCAGGCAAGAGAGAGAGAGAGAGAGACAAGTGAGAGAGCACGAGAATATGTATTTTTCAGGCTAATTCCTTTTCTTTTTAATAAATGAAAAACTTGTTGATTGACCATAAATCTTGGGTCCACCTTTCATTTTTCAAAAAAATTAAATTCAAAAAGTTAGCCCGGAGGAGATGGAGAAGGGAATCGGAGCAAAAGGGAATAATAGACATTGCCTGATTTGCTTTTTTTTACAAAGAATTAAATAAGCAAAAGAGTTTTGACCATGTCTTTCGTAAATTATTCATTGCTTTGAAATACATTTGGCTTGTTGCATGAGCTAAGTTGGGTAATAAAAATGCAAGAATGAGACGCGCATTCCCTGTGTAAGCTGGCTGGCTTGTTAGGGAAAAAGCTTTTTAATAAATTTTTCCTGGGAAAATATGGTGGTGAACTGAACTGATTAAGAAAAACCAGACTCGCTTCTGGACTTGGTGAGCACACAAAGGGGTATAGCATCGCATCCCCGCACCACCACCAACCACCACCACCTCCTCCTCAGGTCTTATCCGTTTTTATCGGACAGTAAACTTGGTCTCTTCTGCGATGCTTTAGTCATCCTCTCAATGAATGTTTCCTCTTTCCCGACGAAGAAGAAGAAACGGAAAACTTCTGGGAAAAAAGTTATATACACCTCGTATACCCCCATTAATAGATACATCTGTGTGCATTTACATTTTTACCTTTTAAATGCACATATTCACTCATTTTGCTGTGACTTTTCCCACTGACAGGACTCTGCTTGAAAATATAACATAACAACTAATGGCGAGTGTGTGTGTGTGTGTGTAACGTGAGGTGAGATTAATCAGTCCTTCCGTTTTCTGCTCATTTCCACAAAACAAAAAAATCCTCCACGATATAATATCCTCCTCTCTTTTTTCCACTTTTAGCTTTAATATTCATGAACTCGTATCAATACACTTCATCTTTATTTTTATTTCACTCTTCTCGAACTCTCTTGTCTTCTTCCCATCCCCATTTTGTGTGTTGTGCAACAACGCAACGCAATGTAATGTACGACAACAACGGGAGCAACTTTTTTTTCGAGGGGAGAATCGGGAAAAATAGACGTGCTCTGTTTTATCAAATCATAAAAATCATCATTCATTCTGGTACTTTTTTTCTTTTCTTGTACTTTTAATAATGAAAGGAGAAGGGTAGCTCACGCCTCCTCCTCCACCCGATTCTCTCTCCTTTACCCTTCCTTCGTCATCATCATCGTCATCATCATCACCATCACCCGTATATCGTTATCTCTCCCACTTTCCAACTGTTTCTCAAGTAAACCTGCCTGCAGTTGAGTTGAGGAGTCGTTGTCTGTTATGACATTTCAATTTGACGCTGAACACGAAGCACAATGCAACATTTAATTTCCTAGGCTTGGCTCTCTCTTTTGTGTTTGTGGCCCTAGACGTGGTAGACTGACTGAGGGATGCTGCGTAATAATAATGTGCTGTCCTTCCCCCATTTTATTAGTAGGGTCCACAAACACCACCGTCCGCCGGACCCTTAGGATTCCCAAGTCACGTCCTACTTTGTCGCCTACCTTAAACCGAGCAACGCCGCAAGGAAGAAGGGCACGGAAAAATACTTGAAAGATTCTATGAGACACATTACAACATGTTGCATATGCCATCCTTTTTCCTGTAGTGCATACCATTCCAATCAGGGTCCTAACTAACCTACCTGTTGCAATAAATCTTGTCACAAGCGAGGCATATAGAGAGCGTCATGAAAAAGTCATCTTGCATGCCTGCACCTAAAATTAAGGTACCTTTTACACACGACGACAACTCTCATCGTCCTCATCATCGTCGTAGGCTACAAGGGCGAGATTCTTGTCTCTTTCCTATTTTTCTTTAAGACAAGAAAGACGGGCAAAGCAATTTATATTATTTCCATCTTACCTCAAAATTGTCGTCACTTACACGAAATGGCTCTATCCAAACCCATGTCTCTGTATTGCATACCAAAAAGTTGGGAAAATACTTTCCGAGAGATTTTTCTTTTTGGAACGTGTGTGTAAGGGAAAGGGAAAATGTGTGTAATTGTGGTATTGAAAAAATGGCGGTCTGCTGTGTTCCTCTGACCTGGTTCTTCCTCTTATTTGCTCAAGCATCTTGCGCAGTTGTAAAATGTGTGTAATGACTCCACTTGAGAATAATTTATTGTCCTTTACAGGACACGCTGCTACTAAACTTATACCAGAATGTATCTGGCTTGACAAAAGGAGAAATCTCAGAAGAGAGGACAGGTGATATGCATGTCGTAGTTGTCCTAAATGTTTATTTAGAGTACCGTTACTGCTTCTGATAGCTCATTTGAAAATTTATTTTTTCCTCCTTCCAAACTTGGCCAAATGGCTATTAAAAATGAGAGATTACAGCAAGCTTAGCTTAGCCGAGGAGGAGAATACGAGAGAAGGTTATTACAACTGCTGATCTGATGTGCGTCTGTTCTGTTCTTCTGTGAGTTGTAATGCAAATGGGAGAGTGAGTAATATGATGTGAATGTGATTCATTTGGAGTTGTGCATTCAATATCCAAATGTCCAATGGTTTCATCATTTTCATGTCTTGCTCAGTCCTAAATGTCCCTTCTTCCTCTTATGGACATTTTCATTTACTTATCATCTCCTTCCATCGCGCCTCACTGATGATGATGTTGACTGACATAGACCTCGCTAAATGTACTTGCGTTCTATTTAGTCCTCGGTATTAGCGTCGACTAACAAAGGAAAAAAATCATTATCATTGCCTAGAGCAGTAAAAAAATGTGAATGTGAACTTTAGTGCGATCGCTATGCATATTACTTTTTTACAACTACATATACTACAAGCTGGCCTACAGCATTCAACGTGGGCCTAGGCTCTGTCGACGAGAACGAGAAAGCATTCAAATGCAGAAGAAAATATAGGAGATGAAAGAAGGGAATGATTAATTTTTAATGGATTTCATTACCACCCTGGTGAAGAGAAAGGTGGAGCTATCCCGAGTGGCATTCGAGATATTTGGGTTTTGCTAATTGATTATGTGTACATCGTAATCCAATTTATTTCTTGGGAAATTATCAAAACTGAAGCGATCTCTGGGAGTTGACTGGTTCAAGTAGGTCTTCGAGTCATATATAAATGCAAATTTTTTTAATTTACCGTAAAATCCTTTTCAATTAAATCCAAATTCATTTTTGTGGTTCGTCGCCCACACTGGGAGAGTGGAAAAGGATTGATTAATTTTTTTTAAACTTTTTTGAGTACGAAATGGAGTTCAATCTGGTCAGGCAAATTAGCTGTAGTAAACAGGAAGCACATATGATTCTACTTGGCATCCGGACCAATTTTTTATGTTTCCTTTTCATTAACCATACTTCTGCAAATCTTCCATATACTTATTTACCCTTAGGTACATGCGTACATGTTCATGTTGTTGGACAAATTGCTTCATTGAGAAAACCGAACACATCCGGGGAACCCCATTCAAGATGAACCTACATTCATCCCAGAACAGATTTTGAGCTCAACCTCCAGCCCTTCAAGATTGTTTGCCTTTCGCTAATGACAAAAAAGGACAATGTTTGGTTTTTACGCTCTGGGTGCACATTTTTGTGTGAAAAGAGCACCCAAAAAGACCCAGCCCATGTTTGAATCTGAAACGCACGGAGAACTGAAGAACGGATTCACACAAAAAGGAGCATTCATTTTTCTCACTCCTGCTCCTTCTCATATAATATACTAGTAATAATACTTAAATGGAAGCGGTTTGTCGTACTCACGGATATACATTTTCTCATTTTGATCTATAAGCACAGGAACCGGAGATCAAGTTTCACCACCTACACAACACAATCGAGCATTTTTTTCTGTTGTGTTATGTAATATACCTGGTATAAAATACATTTTCGCTGCTGATCCACTCTCTAATGAAAAAAAAAACTCGAGAGATAAAAAGAAAAGAAGAAGACGAGGGCTTCGCAATAAAGACCCGGATGCTCCATTATCATAATTTACAAAAAGTGTATTCACATGATGAGATGATGAACAGTAAATCACATTTTGAAATTTGATACATATAGAGTATACTATACTACATTAAATATGCAACTAGCTTTTTTGTAATATCCGTATATAGTTCACTCCATTTCATTTCAGATTAGCAATCTTGAAAACGGGAACTTTTTTACTTTGAGAAAATATGCTTGCTTACACAATTTGAATCCACTTTGGTTCATCCCCACACAACAGACAAAGACAACCAGTGATTATAAAAAGTTGAAGGGTATGCAATTCCACATAGACACACACACACACGCAGGATCTCTGCGGCTTCTTCATCTTCCGTCTCCTGTCATATATTATCTGAAAAGTTGCTCTTGTTAGATGTCATGTCATCGACTGACAGGAAAGACGGAAAGTACGGCCATGAGAGTCTTGTGGCTTTTTTCTCTCGAAAAAATTGTCGATAAAGTAAAACACTAACTTCTGATGCTGCTGCTTCTTTCTCTGAGGAAGTTCACAATTCCATATTTTCATCTGGTCGCAATAACGTTACCTTTTTATATTATTCAAACCAAAAAAGATAGAGCTTACTGTACTCTCTCTCTCCTCCGCCTTTAAATCGAACAACATATTTTTCTCAGTTTCAATTTGCTAAGGAGTGGTCGCTCGCTTGTTCGCTGCACTACTATTTCATTCATTTTTTCCCCTCAATTTTATATGGACTACTCGCGGTGATGGCTGGTGTGGTGGTGGTTGGATGCTGCTGCTGCTGCTGCTGGCTGTTGAAAATTCAGTGTTTTACTGTTTGAATAATGGGTTGTTAAATGCCAATTTACCAAAGAAAAAAACCGGATCAACAGGAAGCCTAAACCTAAGCCTTGCAGTATAGTGGCAGGGAAAAAACGACTGGGTTTTTTACTCTATAGGATCGTACCGATGCGATGTAATGACAGTATTGCATCACATTGCTTGCATGATGTCTGCTCAAGCACCCTAAAAAACTAGACTTGTTTTCGTCGCATGTATGTACTAACGTACTCACCTCACTCACATACGGTCATCCTTGCGTACGTACGTATACCACACCACCACCAATTTATTACTCCTTTCAATAAAATATTCTATACCCTCTTGATAAAAATCATACACATTTTCAAGAAAAAAGTCGAGGTTTGTGTAAAACCACTGTTTAGATCAGAGACAAGGAGGCTGCGTGGTGTAGGTAAAGCCTTTCAACAACAAAGTATCATCAAAAAGTCGCTCAGAGTAGATTTTCTTACGTGAGGCTCATGTGGTCTTTCCAACCTAGTCATTTGGGGAGGTCTTTTTGCTTCAAATTTCCATGTCGTCACTTGTTCCATATTTTTCTTTCTCTGCCGTGAGGTGGCCCTTTGGAAATTGTGTCTGAGGCGCACATTTCCCTTGATTGATTCTGGTGTGGTCCCAGAGCCCCGGCGTATAAAGGCGCATGCATGTTCATATAAGCCGTTATCTCATTACGTGTTGTTGTAGCAAGAAGGTAATGGATGAAGTTTTAGAAAATTTGTCGAAAATTACCGAGAGTCGAGTTTGGAGGGAGAAAAAAAATCAACCTGGAAAACAGTTAGACGACTTTTGACTCAAATTAAGTATTATCTTCTTGAGTAGTGTGTGTAGTGTATTCCCCTTCGTGAGAAATTTGAGAAGAGACAATGATAATCGCAGTTGATCAGCTACCGAAGCTAATTCTTCGGTAAAATACGATCCTTTTCCTGATGATGATCATCATCCATCCTCTTGAGAATTAAGTCACACGGTAGCCCTTAATGTTTCATTTTTTTTCTCAAGTGGAATCATGCCAGGAATAATATCGTATTGTTTCATATAGTATTATATCGTCGTGATGTTGCGGTGGAACAACCTCGGTGGTACCTAGTTTCCCTCTATTACTTATGCACCATTTCATTTCAATTCCCTGAAACGTGGTTCTCTCTGGAAATCCAGAGGGGAAAGCAGGAGCATAAGGGCAGCGAGCTTCTTAAAATGACGAGGGGAAAATAGGCATGATACACTTGAATGAAATAAGTAAAATGCATAACGAAGCATTGCCATATACCATGATTATATTTATTACTTTCTTGATAAAAAAGATAAACCTGGTAAGAAAAAAACCCACTGTGGATGATCGGTAGCCCTTGAGAGTATTATGCTATCATCACAAAACAATAAATTACCGTGACGAGCGTTCCCATCTAAAGAAAAAGTGGGGCTGTGAAGGAAGGAAGGTGTACACTTGCTGGAAGAGTAAGAACAACGACGTATTGTTTAGAAGGAAACGAATAAAATGCAAGACATCTCTTCATTAAAAAGGCCCTCTCCACGTGAATTTATTACATAATAAGAAAGACAAGGAGGGAAGGCAGGTTCTTCATTATGTCCCTACACCATTCCACCCCATGTTCGGGTAGAAGAAGGGGAGAAGTTGGAATCAAGAGCAAAGGGTTGCTGGTTTTTTCTTTCTTTCTTATTACACCCTGGATATAAATGTACAGGCAAAAAGGGGGAATAATGGTGGTACATTGAAAAGTGTAATTTTTCTTATGGGATTTAGCCCTTGGGCCTTTTCTTAATATTCACTTGTCTCTATTTTTTATTCGGTTCCCTGTTCCTTGCTACAATTGTGTCAAGTGTCTGGTTTGATGTGAAGTATCATTTATTACAAAAGAAAGAAGAAGAAGTGGAAGGACGAGCCTTCTTCTTGGAAGACGTGAGCGAGGCGAAATGATAAGGCAATACCACCAAATAGTACAACAACATTTTGTAATCCTCTCGTTCGTTCGACTCAACTCGCTGCTGCTGCTCCACTTGAAAAAGTACCCATTTCATTTGATCCTCTAAAAAATTGGATTAGAGAACTCATCTGGGCGTGATACCAAGATGATGAGGAGATGCACGCTATAGCAATGAATTCGTTTCATGATTATTATTATTGTGATTGCTGGCATTTTTTCTTCTTCTGTCTCCGTACCTGGAAAAGTGGAGTGGAGGGTTCAAGGTAGTAAATTTTTATATGAAATGAATTGAACTATCTGACTGGACACGTTTGTGGGCTGAATGTCTGTCTTTAACGGTTGAATGGATGCAGAACTGGTAGTGCCACATTTGATTTTCGTTCAATGAAACATATATTTTTTTTAAAAGACGACGCTTTACGTACGTACGTTCGGGGTTCAGGTCAATGCAATGAAATGAAGAAAGAGTGCAAGAACATCTTTTACCCTTGACTTTATGCCATAATGCCTGATTGCATTTCCAGCCATGCCCAAATAATGTGCTACAAGAATAACCACTTTACAAAAAAAAATCTGTTTTTTCTTTTCATACTTGCATCTCCCTAAGAAAAAATCTCTGTGATTTTGGGATGACGATCTTGCGCGTCATCGAAAATACATAACCAACCACAAAGCCGGTCGGCGACAAGAGGGCAAGGCTGTCTCGGGAAGAAAAAACAACAATACGACCTTTTTCTCTAAAAGTCGATTGTCATGTTGTTTTTAACGTCCTCACCAACAGTCGTAATGACTTTTGAGGAAAAACAAGAAAAGTCCATAGAATAGCCCATATTGCACGCTTTAAGGGCCATTAAAGAAGTCAAACATTGTTGAGCGCACAAGGTCCTCCATTGTTTTTAAGGAAAACACATTGAACACTTGTTGGCTTTTTAAAA
>JAANSN010003496.1:0-18382 GCA_036850665.1 Dicranocentrus wangi | reverse complement strand
TTGGCCCAGGTAAACACATCATTCCGAAAAATAGATAACAATATACAAAATTCCTTGAAGCAGACACTCTAATCGTAAGTCTCTAAGTGGCTCCACCGTAAAGCCAGCAAATCATACATGTTTTCTACAAAATTGATACATTAAATGCACAAGCAGTGTTAGGTTTAATTAAACTTATTGCTTGACACATGTATGCGAACAACCAAAGTACATTCTCACACTTGAAAAATATATACATTGTTTTATGACAAGAGAGTTTAGATAAAAGGTGGCACTTGTGTTATCAAAAATCAAGCTGTGTGATGTGTATTGTTGTATTATACTACATAAATGATGGTATTAAATCTAGTATAATACGTTCACTTGAAATTAACGAATTATATATAGATTTTGATCGAGATGAAGGCTCATTATAAAACGAAACTAATTACGCACGTAGGGTATTACGCTACGACGGAATTGTACAGCGATTTGAGTATTGCTGGCATGAAATGAAATGCAGAATGAAAATGAAAGTAGGGAAAATGACTAGGTACTTACCTCAATTCTCCAAATAATGAAGCAACTAGATCCTTTGGGGATCTGCTTGAATACAGGATCAACCGTTCCAGACATGGTTCTATAATTTAATTAAAAACATAATCTGAATTGAATTCTCCCATGTCAATGTAGGATATGCCTATAGAATAATATACATTTCTGTTGGATCCGGTAAAAGTGATGCACATAATATATTGAATGCAAATAAGTGTACACACCTCAGAAAGTTATTGCAGAACTACACCCAACAAAACTTTCACAGTAAAATCTAGCAACTAAGCAAGTCTGCGAAAGTGATCACAAGGAGCAAAAGCCACACACCGCTCCAGTTTTGCACCAGAAGACTGCTGGACAAGGAAAGAACTGGAGATCGAGGGATTCAGCGAATTAAAGTATCCCCTATTCTCTCTTGATACGTGCATATTTCACTGTCGTTTATGATACCGGTGGGAGATAAATAAATGATGCATACCTATTATATTATTCTAGAGATCTATATAATATGTACCTACGTATATATGCCTGTTCCATCAAGTGATAATTACGTCGCGGTCGTGATATCCTATCAGCAGTCATCATTCGTGCGTCCATAATGTACACATTCATCATGAGTTTTTCATTGTCATCAGTCATCAGCAAGCCTCTCTTGCCCACTTGCTTGCATGGATATAGGTAGATATATTGGTATTGCGTTTCCATCAAATCAACATTTGTGTGATATCATTATCTCGACTCTTTGAATTTTTCCAGCACTGAGGAATAAAAGCAATTTCCCCTGCATTTGAGCTTCACAGGTGGCTACTACTAATACCGTGTAACATCCTCAATTTTTGGGCTGGACAGAGTATTTAAACGTCTACTGATTGGTACTTACAAGTGACCATATTGACTGCATAGTCGCATATTTGTGCATTATCAATACTAACCTCGATGACGACATAGTCACATAATACGCCGCATTTGTAAGAGCATTCGCAATCCCTTTTGCATCGATGGGCAAGTGGCGAGCATTGATAATACGAGTACGAGTACGAGGTAATTAATATTATTAGGAGTACATATGAGCAGCTTATGCTTATATGACGGGAACAAAATGTCACAATTGGGATTGTGGGCAATAATTTAAAACAATGACTAATGTTTTTAGGACAAAATGGAGCATAATATACATATAATTTATACTATAAGATAATGTTGGACTATTAAAATTCAACAGTTTTTGCATTCTAACCACCATACAATATTCTTTTGCGTTTCCCATAAGACAATCCTCGTATCCTCAACCGGCATTTATGCTACAGGCATATTATACAATTTGCAACAGGGATAATTTGCTGGTGTTTGTGGTATCAAATTCTAATTGTGTAAACTGTTTGTTATTATCCGCCCTGATCGTAATATTGTTACGACTGTCTTAAGGCAACCGAAAGTCGCTATTATGTGCTGTGGTGTATTTTACGGTACACTAGGGTTAGTTAGAGCAATCAGCAATACGCAATTTGCATTCAATGATCACAAACATTTCCTCAATTTTGATTTATATCACTTCGTTCGGAATGACAATACATATTTGCTATGCAAGCAAAACCGCGCAATGAAGTAATCGCAAATTATGCATTTGTTAAGCTTACCGGAGAGTATTGGAGTAGTAGTTCATTCCGTTGATAATCATCTTGGCGATTTATTTGTGTAACTTCAACTTTTTGAAGCTGTAATTGTAAAATGTGTATCGATCGATGGTTGAGCTCAATATTATACTCAATTCATTTGACATCTGTCAAGCTTCAATGGTCACATCCGAGCACTGTTTCATTTGAATGAGTGCATATATATCTATTCATGAATATTAAGATGATGTGATCCGTTTAAAAGTCATATACGAAACGTGTCTTGCAATTTTTATACTAGTCATCATAGTCCTATACACATGTAATACACGACTAACGTTTTAATTCCTGAACAACCATGAGCAAGATATTAAAATAACATTTATGTCCAACATAACAACTCACTTTTCACACGTAATTCTTTTTTTTTGGATGAAAATACATATGAACGTGAACTTACAGTTCTTTATTCGCTTTGTACCGCGAATGTCATATTATCAGGAAGAGAATTTTTTCATGCAACATCCAATATATGTTGTAGAGAGAAAAGCAATTCATCATTTGATAAAAATCGGGCAACTGTTGTCACCTCGTTTTGTGGTGATGGCTGCGGTAGGATTGTCGGATAACGGATCTCTTTTATTATTGTACAATAATAACACACACTTGTTTTGCTGCTCCAAACTTGAGTAACAAAGTAGTTCACTGTGATGATAACCAGCAAGAACGGTATGCGTTCTTGCCATCTTCTTTATAATTCAGGCAACATTACCGGCGTCACCACCATATTTTCCAATTAGCTATGTAGTAATAAAAATAGTAAATTATTTCCTATCACAGTTGATTTCACACAGTCACTAGGTTCTCCCAATCAATATTTACAGATGGCAGGCACATTGACACTTGTCACATTTTGGAAAGTTGACTCGGGGAAGTTGTGGAAATGGCAAATGATCTTAAAATGGCTGGATTTTCCTAATGTTAAAGTAAGGCGTATTAACAACGACGCGATGTAAAAGTCTGTTGTTGAAGTGTTCTCAATTCAGAATGACTTTGTGAATGGAATTTTAAGCGAAGCCTGAGTACCTGGCCGAGCTGACGCATACTATTCATGAAGATAGATGACGATTTCAGTCAGACGCAGTTTGAGTTTTTGTGTATTATGACGACTCAATTCCCATGCGGTTGAGTACATCTGACGCTTAGTGCGAAACTGTGACTGCGAGGGGGTTAGCTCTTACTTGGATCGTAAAGATTAACCAGGTTCCCACGATATTTCTTCTTATGACCTTTTTTGCTCGCTCAGTAAACCACCACTACTACACATATAATCACTGTACGTACACAGAAAATGCAGCTAATGCGTATGTAAACACAAGAGAGGATTTTACTTTTACAGCCTTTCTAAGTCGATACACTTCTCCACCCAAGGCCATCACCAATTTCCCTTCATTGCATAAATTATTATGGGTGCTGGCAGTGATGACATATAATACTCAGTCAGACACTTTGCTTATTGCTACCTTGTGCAGATCATCATTTTGCCATTGTACAAGCGATTACAGAGAGACCATCATGCATTGTCAGGCAGGGGAAAATTTTCGTTTCGAAACCTGAAAGCTAAACGTCACCCCGGCCATCACACCACATCAAGAAAACATAACAAAATTATTCGAGAGACGAAATGTCGAACGTAACAACTAGAAAATACGCGTACTTTCGTATGCGCTTTACTGAATCCACTTCTCAATTTTTTCTACATCCCTCCTCTAGTTAATTACTCCATCCGTTGACATCAACGTTGAGGACTATTTCCTTAAAAAAGCGATTTTTTCCGAAATATCATTAACATTAGGTAGATAACAGCGGATGCAATGCGTAACAACCCTCATCTGCCAACAGTAACATTAAACTTTGTGACTCGTGAGTATAATCAAATCACACACTTCTGACATTTTGTTCGTGTGTTCCAGAGGAAATCTTCATGCTGTAGTAATTTCAGCAGTATTTTATCTGTGACAAGAGCATGCAACGTGAGTCTCCCTTTAAATACAATGTTCTCCCACATTCATCAGCCACCCATTATACAACTTGTTACACGAAAAATTACACAAACACATTAAAGCACAGTGTGCTGTGCAACAGGAGCACAAACTCACTCAACAACTTTATGTATGTATGTATATATTATTGGAGCGTCTGCATTTATCCTACACAACTCTCCTCTCCACTGTGACAACAACAATAGACTGACAAAAATTAGAATTAGAAATGCTCTTCTCTCTTGTCTGCCACTTCTAGAGCCATCTCATCATATCATGACTATGGCAGTGGCAGTACCATGATGATGGGACGGGACGGCCGACGGGAAATGAGTTGCGATCTAGTGTTACCTCTCTTCTGTACTACTGGGGCTGATGATGATGACTTTCAGTAGGATCCTGAACCACAAGTACCATGCATTGTTATTTTATTGTTATTTGTTAGGCGGAGACGGACGGAGCTAAGCGTGGTTCGTATGCTGCACTAAATTTCATTCTATTCTAACATACACACAGTTTAAAATGTGAGTGCACACTTTAGGGAATTCTGAAAATCATCATTGCTAATATAAACCCGGTGAGACGTAAAACCCTAAAAAAACTCATCCTATGCACACATTCTATCCATTCCCGAGTCACTCACATAAAATCGCCGGTCTGTACTATAGCCAAATCATAATCATATCATTATATTATCATCTCAGGAATCTTGCTGAGATCCAGTGAGGGAAGATGATTTTTTTTTCTATCCTCGTAGATTCCATATTGACATGTATACGCACTTCATATAACTTTACACAAGGATGGGTTGAAAATGTGGCATTTTCTTCTTCATTGTTAGGTATCCGTAAAACCGTCGTACCTGTTCCCTGTTGATGAGTTTCAGCAATTGCGTTTGTACTCGAAGCACAGCAGCATTATTGCACCAAAATAATACAATTATGGAGAGGGTAAGCAAGAGGGAAACGTGGACGAGGAAGAGAGAAATTGTGAAGCTTGGTGCAATTGAGAAATGTAAAAGGCATATCGGGCGCACTACACAACAGGTAGCCGACAGGTAGTCCTGCAGTGTTGTTTACCAGAGAGAATATCCGTCTTTGGTTTCGAGGAAAACGTGTACCCAACATTTACTGTGTTAAACCGAATATCTACGCCATGCATATTACCACTTTTTTATCCAATGTTTCATGAATACCTCACTCACTCATGTATTATTCAGGTGGATGTGGAAATTGCTTCTTCTTTTTTTTCTTTTTTTAAAAGTAGATCTCTCCTCTCATGTACTTGTCTACTACGTGCTTCTCTTCTGTCCATTACCATCAATAATGGAACGTTTGGAACAATGGTGAGTGTATAAAATCGTGTGGAGACGCAATGATGCTGAGGAATTATTTGGATTTGATGATCCCAACAGAATCCATGGAGCAAGACTAATGCAATTTTGTGCAAATTTTCATGCAGTGCAATTCATAAACACACTCGCAGCAGAATCAGTTGATATTGAGATGCATTTGGCTAAATCAACTTGTCTTTATTGAAAGGCTAAGTTATCCTTAGTATCCACAAGGAACATAGGTATTATGCGATATGAGGTAGATAGTAGATACCCTCAGACTTGAGAACTCAAAGTCAGCAGAGTCTCCTCGATTGTCACCGATTTTTCAGCTTACAGTCAAAATGAATATTCATAACTGGGATATCTCTAAATACAAAAGCTATTACGGTAATTTTGTCGGGTGTATTTTATGCATGAGTACTGATTGGATAATGCTATAAGTGGTGTCTTCAAAAAAGGGTTGATGAGAATAGTAAGCACAGTCGCAAAGCCATTTAACGGGTTACACCAGTGTGAGACGACGATGACGACGCTGCGTGATGAAAAGGGTCCAATGAACAGAAAGAGAATCATTTCATTTAAATCCCATTCTTCAAATTCTTGATACATTTCCTTCGAGGATTGAAGCATGCATGCATGCATGTATACATTGTCACGCTATTCTAAGAACGCTGAACATGTCTTTAGGTAGTAGCACTCTTTCTTACAGCAGCACCATAAAACGGGGTATTGGTGATTTTTTGTTTCTAAGATGATGTGTCTGCTACATAGGTATATTCCCGCAAGCAGTTCATAAAATACACTTTTTGCTTGCATTACTGATTGCCTCCTCTAGGCAAAACTTGGGCACTGATTGTAAATACAATTTTGTACAGCCAAGTAACTGAAATCTGCACAATCTCTCTAAATGTGACAATGGGGTACCGTTAGGGAGATGTTTCGGCTGATGAAAAATCCCATGCAAAACGAAATAGTGAAAGAATGAATCAACGGCAGTAAAACAAAAATTCACACGTTCTATAATTCGCCTAATGCATCTTTCTATAGGCTTCATCCCCGAAATGAGATATATGCTATACTGGCTTCGTATTAAATATATGTATACATAGAAATCACGCATCAGGTTCATAAGACACAACACAAAGTTCTATTGTAATTCAACAAGCCTCGTGTGTGTCCACCAACGTTTTCTGAAAAGAACACCACTGCTCCAGTAAGCAACATTAAAACACACAGAATGAAAACATTCTTGAGCAGTTTCAATTGAATGGGAGTAGGGCTGTGCTCTCCATTTCGTACCAGTTGACCATTATGTTGCAGCAAATAGCCCACGATTTTATGAGAATCCGGGAGAGAGTATAGAGTATCAAGGTCCCCGTTGTCAAATAAAGTTTTCTGAACCTCCTTACAAATTTTGGTTAACGCATACATTAACAATCTATTGACTGTCCCACCAGTCCCTCGGCCCATTTTCGCTCATGGCCCACCCAACAAATTCAATTTGGCTCGTGAGGTAAAGCTTTTCAATAAGCCAAGCCACATGCGAGCTGAAGTTATCTATTGATCTCCCTTTTTAAAATCGTTTTCCCATTTGCCCACTCAATTATCGGGTGAATAACATCTCTGATTGAGCTAATTTGTTCAATAATGGCGAAAGTTGAGGGGTAGTGTTTATTACTCAGAACTCGTGAAATTATTTTGTATACAACCGTAGATTTCTCATCATGAGTTTGTCAAGAGTTGTATTCTTTTGAAACACCTTTGTTTGCCAAAGGTCTTTGTAGTACTGGTGGGGAAATTATTTGCCATTGCTGTTGTCGGGAATGCGGAGTTGATATTTTATCGTGGAAATGACCTCTATATCCCCATTTTTGAGTCGCCTTACTCCTGAGGTATGTATGGCTTTGTAAAATTTGTTGTAAGCAAGTTCCTACAAGCTGTTTGGCGTTTGCATGTAGGTTTCGGGATTCGGATGCCCGAAATATGAGTTTGAATTGCCGTTGATGTCATGCGTGTTCAAGGCCAGCATTCCAATGGGCATCACAAAAACTACAAATATTGATAAACTCAGCCAAACATGAATTTGAAAAGGTTGGGTTACAGCGGTCAAATCATTTCCGACATGGCTGGATACAATGAATGCGTACGGCCATGAGTGGAAAGATGGAGTAGAGAAGACGCCTTGTCAGTGCGACGAGGACTCCCAGCTGTCATGCAAATCTAGTGTATCGGTGCTCATAAGTAGATTTACTGCAATTTGAAGCCGAGGGAGTATTAAACATCAGGATTAAATCCAGGTTTGTAACTGACTTCTAATGCGAGTCGAATGGGTTTTGATAGCTAGCAATGTCCACTTTGAGAAATCTTACTTATCAGAAATTGGCACCTGGCAAACTTTCGCCATACATATACGAATTGTTGAACGCACTTCCATTCCACCTAATTCCCTTTTAACAAGTCCATAACATGTCCCACGTACGTAATATACATCAGAATGTGAATTATGTACAAAAATTTAGGATTCTATCCCTTTTGTATTTGTGTTTTCGGATTGTGTCATGTAGCCATTACACCAGGGTTATACGCTGTCATTCCAAGAAAATAATCGCGATGCTCGTATCTTTACCAGGAATTTTACATAATGTAAAAGTAATATGCTATATATATTACCTTACAGTTGTTTTTACTTTCGATAGTAGATATTTTAGTGCACATTAATTACGCTTCCACAATTCATGCCTGCAAAGTCCACTAAATTATTTCGATTTTGCTCTTGCATATAGAAAAAACTAAATTCATACAATTAGGTGCATAACACGTTCAAACCAAAAAACCTCCTATGCAAGGTACCCCTAAAATTTTAGATAACTACTAAACTAATACTATGGATCATTTCGAACTTAAATCCGTGATGTTCCTTTTCCTCTTCTTCCTATTTGAAGCGAATTCCTGGAAGATTGAACTTTGCCTTAATGGTTCTCTTGTAGAGACACACAGTGGCAGATGTAAATACGGTGTTTGGTTTAAAGAGCCAAAGGTCATCCACAAGATATGCTTTGAAAATGGAATGTGAGACGATTTTAACCATCACATTAATATTTACACCTTTTATTTCATTTTATAAATTCCGTGACAATGACTGAACGGCAAATGATGGCTAGGTGGGCAATATACGGAGAGTTTTGTGAAGAAAATCCAGTGATTTGGACCGTCCGACCTGGCACCAAGGGTTGTATGAGCCATCATGAACTAGGCAAAAGGGTGTTAGGAATAGTGCCACTGGGGTCCGATGAATATGGCGCAATCATGTCAACATCAAACCGAAGATTGTTTTTTAACAATCACAAACTAAAACACGGGATGCGGCTAGACTTTTTAAATCCCCCAGCAGAAGTGGAGGTTTTGACATGGGGGTCCCATGCATACTCCTTTTCCCTGCAACAATTCGTGGGGAACGATATTTTGCAACAGTGCCTCACCAAAGGCCGGTACTCTTTCTTTGGATATTATAAAATAGAGTTAGCATCGCATCACAATGTCTCCCTATTCCTCGCAAAGGATTTATGCCTGAGAAGAAAGCTTGACGGCACTAGGGTACAATTGCGCCCCTCGGAGATTGACTTTGACATCATTCAAAGCTCATCAGAAGATAAGGACATGAATTGTACTAAATTCAAACGTATCGATGACCAATTTGAACCAGATGAGGATACTTTTGAGATGCTATCCATCGAGAAGGGCTCCTCCAACAAGGAAAAATTTGTATCCCGAGAGACTTCACGGCAAATAGAAAAACGGGTAGATGAGGAAACCCAAAGAATAGCATATCGTTTGCTGAGTTATCACTTCAATGATGAAATGTTTGACTTGACCTTTGAGGAATGGGAATTTCTTGACGTAGTGAAACGAATTTTTCTTAAAGTTTGTCCAACGAATATGGTTCCTCCATTTTTTGTGCATCAAATTCATCTGTTGTTCCAAGGGGTACTTTACGAGTCATTTAAGCTGTTTCCTGATCGAGTTAATCGGGACTATGACGCGAAAGGGAGGATTTTACTGGCACTTCAAACTTGTTTGGCGAATGCAACAGGATTTCAATTCAAAGCGGGGGCTGCGTGCACCAAGGATGTATTCAATTTTGCTTGTATTTAACTAAAATTACAGCTACTGAACTAACACCTATGACGTTCTGTGAATCTAACTTACATTAGGCTCCTCTGTTAAAAAACGAATTTGGAAATGGAACCAAGGTGTACCTACTTGTGGACATGCCCTCAGTAATCAAGATTGACACCGTGAACTACGACTTGATAATGGAATCCGTTTGGAAATTGATGAACTTTGCTCACTACTACTGCGCAGAAGCCTTTCAAAAGGCATACATTTCGGATCACAGTTTACTGGAAGCACGCTGGTACAATCTATTTTCTCCACAGGTTATTCGGAGATGGTATATGAAATTATGATATATTAACAACAAAGTTAACATTGGTATTGAATAAAATTCTTATAGGACGCTTTATACTTTTGCTAGGAAATATCCCGGCCGGACATACAGAGTAATGAAGCAAATTTTCATGAGCATTGATCTAGATCGAAGTATTCAAAACGTGGATTATTGCGTTGGCGCAGCGCGTCTCCATTCTTCTTATAAAGCCTGGCTAAAGAGACCCCTGTCACATTCTGAAAAGACTAGGTATTCTTATAAATAAGACCGGTACTTAATGACGTTTCGTGATACCAATCCAAGCGGTACTGTCCTTCTCCTTAATTAGAAAATTTGAGACGGTTAAAGGAGCCAAACCGCTTTGGGATGGTCAAGCGCACTGCATGGATGACTTCATGTATCCTGCCTTTAAGCTAGGATACTCAATTGAAAAATGTGGGATTCGTCTCCCAAAGCTGCCCCGACACCTTCTATAAAGCTAGAATATAACATGATGTATGATGTGCTATATATGTATATCATTATGCAAAAATCTGTTAAAATTAATTTGCTAGCGTATCGGGTGTACATACAAAAGTACATAGCTTTAATCTAAATAAATCAAAGTGTTTTAGAGAACATGACAAATCACAATGATGCAGCAAAACTTAACATGCTGCGCGTCTTCTCTCGATCAATCTCTGCAGAACAAGGGGATCAACAAGTACGGTAGTAAACATACAACATACAACCTACGTGACTTTTAATTTACTCGCACAAACTATTGCTAAAAATGTGTTTAATTTTCTTCACAAAAGTCGAAGACAAAATTAATCTGAAAATTTGTCACTCCTATAAACAACTATACTGTAGTTTAGTGCACCCGAATAGGTATGCCAGCCAAGCCAACTTGCGAGCTAGCTTGAGTGTTATGAAAATGTGGGTTCCGGTTTACCAAATGCATTACATGCTCATCTCATCCGTGTGCCATTTCACTTTCTAATTAAATAAGTAAGAATATATGTGGCAGGGGTAAAAAAAGGATGCGTAGAATTAAGTAATTTATTGTTGCAAAAATAATAGGACTTTTTTACTTTTTACATAAGAGTATGAAAAGTTTGCTCACGTTTTGAGCGTAGTAGTATTATGTGCATGTGACGTTCCCTCCTCTCTCTGTTGTACTGTTTGAGCTTCAGTTTTACTTTTTACCTTCGTAGAATTTGTCTCAATTTCATTTTCCACCTTTTCGAAAAATGAATGAATTAACAAGTTAGTTACTACATGTTGTTACATAGTAGTAGCTCTCTGAACCAAAAGTCAGGTTGATATCTTTGGGAGAAAGTTATTAAAAACCAAAGCACTCTGAAGATTTGTTCAGGTGAGAGTATAAATAAATGGACGCAATGACGGGCAGAATGTCAGTCTGCAGTTTGAAAGTGCCCATTCAACCACGTCATAATATACATGTAACAGTTCAAACGTTTATTGTGAAGCACACTTTTGTGTTTTAAAGTTTTCAGAAAATGGAAGTCCTCAAGATGGTAAACAACAAACCATAAAATAGCAACATGTATTTAATCATTATGAGTTCGAGTGTTGCATGTTTGGTTGGAGGTGGTGATTTGTCTGTGGGACCTTTGGGACCAAAGTTCAATCAAATGCACTTCTTTTCTGCAGAACTTTGCAACTTTGAAAATATTGGTGCTCTCGGGATTTCTTGGTTACTTTTACCTACAACTACTGTTGTTAACCCGATTCTGTTATTTGTGTGATTAGATGTTCTTGTGTCTACTGATGTGCCTGGCGCTCTCGGGAACGGAGGCTACTAAAGGTGGAAATGGAGGTGGCAGAGTTATCGTGATTACTTCCGGCTGGGCGGGAGGTGGACAAGGCGGGTGGGTGACCAGCCAAATAAACAAATAAATAAATATTCTTAAAATTATTATGTATGGAATCGATATTTAATTTTTGATTTGTGTATTTTTGATTGACTCTTTAGACAAGGAGGGCATGGAGGGTGAGAATCAATTAATATCACTTTGCAAATGAGAGGATCATAGATCATGTTGGCGTGCAAATTACTGCTCTTTTTGGAGATAATTTGTGACATTTACGAAGTCTACGATACAATCTATCTATTTGCAAAGATAAATGATATATAAATAATGGTGTTTAATGATGAATGTAATTACTTCTTTCAGTTGGGGTGGCTGGGGTGGAGGTGGAGGTCATGGCGGTTGGGGTGGATGGGGTGGAGGTGGAGGTCATGGCGGGTAATTCACTTTTACTCCTGATTATATTTTATTGCAAACTAACAGATAAATTAAACTTCTGATTCTGGTTTATTATAGTCATGGAGGATATGGAAAGGGAGGTACGTTCTTAAATTTGTAGATTTAAAATTATTGTGCAGAAACAACTCGGGATCGTTACAAGTGTTAATATTTTATTTGTCTACTTAATTTATGATATATTATAGGACACGGTGGCCACGGTGGGTACGGGCATGGTGGTGGATATGGTGGTAAGTAAACGTTACATATTAATAATTTGCGGAGAGTGTTTCCAGCATTCCCTTTGTCACGTTATAAAATGATTACGACATTCACTTGCCTTTGAAACAGGCTATCATCGACGAAGGTAGACCGAGCGTAGGTCATTCACATTTCATTCTCGATGTCAGTGTCACGCACGTTCACGTAGCGAAATCTTTACCTGAAAAACAGCTTTGCAATGATACAAATTTCAATAATTGCAATTTTATACTGGTTATTGAAACAGCTTACATTCACTTTTCATTGTTTCATTTTTCATTGTTATTATATTCACAGTTAAACAAGCTTTTGTTGTAAATCTGTTTTTGGTTTGTAAATAAATACATTCATTTTATACAATTCTATTTGGATTGTAGATTGTCGCAAAAGTACTTGATTCATTCGTTGCACGCAAACATACCACACCCCATATTATTATATATAATTCAAACTGTTTTCACTGTACACGCCAACCGTTATTGGAGCTCATATTAAACTGTATATTACCGTCGTTTCAGGTCATGGAGGGGGATATGGGCACGGGCACGGAGGATATGGCGGGTGGGATGGTGGTTACGGAGGTGGTCACGGCGGTGGTTACGGGGGTGGTTATGGAGGGGAAGGAGGTTACGGCCATGGGGGCTACGGATCTAAAGGAGGGGCCGGGTCCGCAGGTGGGAAAGGAGGTGCTGGATCCGCTGGTGGAAAAGGAGGATCCGGTGGACCGGGTTAGTAATTAAAATCAATGTTTGAAAAGTCAAAGCTTTCCAACCAACGTTTTACACTTTCAATTTTAACAATTCTAGGAGGATGGGGCGGTTGGGGATGGGGAAGATAGGAGACTTCATAAATCAACTGAATAAATTTCCCACGACTGAATCAAAAGAAGCTTTTCAAATGTAGCCATGAAAATTGCTGCAACAAGTCTCGCGAATTTCTGCTGACTGTTACGTTCCTCCACAACGAATATGATACTTGTTTTTTCTTTGCTTAAGTTTCAAAAGCGTTTGTTATTATTTGTTTCGCCTCACATACATTGTACTTCATTGTTTCAACAAATTCACAAAAAGTAATCCAAAGAAATCTAGAAGTAAGTATACTATACTGTTATTTTATGTACTTAAGTCACGGTTGAATTACTTAATGCGCCCCGACTGAATGATGAATAAATAGCGACACCACCAAAAAAAACAAAGAAGCAACAGTTAGGCATGCTGTCGAAATTTTGCATGCACTTCCTAATTCTTATTCAATGATCCCATTTATTCATTCTAATTAAAAAACGGTTTCTGATTCCGTACCTATATATGCCTGTGCGAACTTACCGTTTACATCAATCACACACAAAAGGGTACACAACAAAGGGCACACTGTGCCGTCAACACCTTGAGACAAAAGCCCAAGAGAAAGTTTCTCTTCTCTGAATCCCTCAACAAAGACTCAATTTTCAATTTCCGTTAAAAGACTTATCGTGACAAAAGGGGGTAGACTACCAGTCTTCTCATACATGAGCTTGAGGAAAGGTCGACGGGAAAATGTATAGTGCTGTTTCTTCTCTGGTAAGTTCATCCCCATTTTGAAAAACCTCGATTTCGGTAGCCCCTGCGCAAATTTCTAATTCTCGACGACATTCTTGGTTCCCAACTTTTGCAGTTATTCGCAGTATTCCTTCTTTGTACCATAATCACACAAAATGGAGCCATACCTGTGCCACCGTCGCCAACTCCACACCAAACTGGGGATAAAGTCGTTATTGTGGTTAAAAATGGAAAGAGCCCTGGAAGTGAGCCCTCGCAGCTCTTTGCTCCTTCTGGAAAGGAGAAACGAGCGGAGAGGAAAGGTATATTTTCCAGCATTAGTTTGAAACGGCAAGGGCATCTTGGAGGGAAGCAGGAAAACAGCCCTCCTCAAAAGAAGGAGAAATCGCTGCTTAATAAATTACTTCCTACGTCCAGGCATGTTGGGAGCCCGGGAGACGTGTTCCGGAAAAACTTTCATCATTCTCAGAAAACGGTTCCGATCCTAACGGAGAAAAGGCCATTGGCGCCACCAGGTTCACACATTCCCGACTTTCGTCCCCATCAGCCAGACATAACGCCTGATTTGCAAAATGGAAAGTTGCCACTTGCCGTTGGTTTTAATGATGACCAACTGCTGAAGCCAAGACCAACTCCAATGGCAAACAAGTTGAATCCGTATACCAACGGGGTGGCTGCCAGCTTTCCTCCGGGGATTGACCCTTATGATGGGTTTATGCGGTATGCAGCAGAAAACCTGGAAACTCCGATGGGAAATATAATCGATTATCACAGTTTGGAGCATTACTACGGACCCCAGCACCCGCTAAGCTTGCACAACAATAAGGAAACTAATTTGAATCATCCATATGCAGATACATTTAGCTATAATGGTGGTAACGAAATTGGAAATTCTCCTCCGCCCATACATCATCATCATCAACATCAACAACACGAGCATCATCACCAACTTGAAGATGAGCATCATCCTCCGCCACCTCCACCTCACCAAGGTGGCAGCCATCATCAGGATGGGTTTCGAAATAGTAATAGTCCGCCCGGGCCTCGTCCTGGTGGTGCTCAGAGGCACAATCATCCTAATACAGTAAATCAGCAGAATTACGAGCACGGGCACGGAATTGATCACTTTCATGCGCCATCTCCGGGAATGAACTCGCCACCTCCAAGACCTCGACCTCCACCTTCAGATCCCGCACTGTACGAAGAAGGACATGGGCATCGCACCCCACCGTTTGAAGCTCCACCGCCAGATCATCACCCTTATGTCCAGAATCATCACGCACCACCGTTTAAGGATTCCACGCCAGAGCAATTTCATCACAGTCCAGAACCACCAGACATGGACGTTTTCGATGAAGGGCCACCTGAATCCGCACATCCACCGGTACCACCACCGCCAGACGCACCCCAAGATGGACCTCCGCACCACCAACACCACGGGGGGAGACCGATTCCGATAGCGGAACAAAATGATGGCGGAGACGATGCAATTTGGGGAATACTGGATCTCGCTGAAATGATTGAGAAAGGAGAGATTCCAGTGATAAACAGTGTTGCCACAGCGGGTAGCCCAGACAAGGGGAATAAGCCACCCCCTCCTCATGGACAAGCCCCGTTTCATAATGCTGCACCAAGTGGAGCTGGGCGAGTTGTAGTACCCGTTTTTACACGACCACCTCCACCCAGAATAAGCAGTAGCGGTGCCGGCGGTGGTGGTGCTGCACATAGTAGTGCACCTGGGCCAGATGATGATCATCATGTTCGACCTCCACCACCCCATTCATCTCCACAAGGACCAGATGATGATCATCCTGGCGTTCCACACCCACCACCGCACTCGTCTCCACAAAAGCAGCACGCGTATAATACAGATAGCTACGACTATGATGACCATCCTGATGGCGGAAACTTTCCTGGTTCCAATAAATCTCCACCTCAGTACGGTGGTTTAGACAGCCAAGAGGCTGGAAATGATTATACCGATGATTTGTACAAAAAATAATACATAATGGCCGTATTGACAGCAGAATTTTTAATAAAGTCAAAGCGCAAAAATTGGAACAAAGAGGACAATAGCAAAGCATTTATTCATCATCCAACTAAATAAATTCATAGTACATTTTTGTTTTGCGAAAGCGTTTCTCATATGCCCTAGTAAAAATCTAGGCCACAAACCACAGCATTATTAAATTATCCACAATCCACATGCTAAACTAACAGTATAGGGGTATGTCTTTCTTAAGATAGAAATAGCACGTGTGTGGACATAAAATCTAGTTTTTGTCTGTATGATTTTTGTATCAACTTGAAGCAACTAGACGACTAGAGGAGCTACAAGGTTAGCAGGGTTTGGACTAACCAGGAATTCAAGAATCAGAAATGAAATGAGGAAGAAGCTACAACATATATTCCTTGTTTCTTCTGATATCTTGTATCATGTTAAGGCATTCGGCAGTCTACTGACTGCTGCGACCATGAACCAGATACAGGTAGTATGCATACATTCACTTTTTCTTTGTAAGCTGGTCCTTTTGAAGTGAAGATATGTAATAAATTCGGGGAATATATGTTGGGCAGCAATAACAATCCACCACATGTTTCAGTTTCACCATCTTCTGTTCTGAGAGTGAAGTTTTGACCACAACTGCGAAAGGATATCTAGCTGGAGAAATAATTTTTAAAATAATAATATTTAAAAAAAAATTATATAAATATATGTCAATATGAGTTGGACCATGGTATGGAGGGTACTATTATCTGCGCTCCACTTTTTCGAATATATTACAGACCTGATTGGTCTCAAGATTTGGGGATTAGGTGACCTCGAGGAGGAACCTGTTGCTGGAAAAATTGCGATTGTAACTGGGAGCAATACCGGTATTGGGAAACAAGTCGTGTTTGAGCTTGCCGACAGAGGAGTCACAGTCATTCTAGGTATTACTTTACTAACTAAATCACAACCAAACAGCCTGATAATTCACTGCCTTGAAAATTAATTTTATTTATTTATTTTCATGCAGCTTGCCGAAATTTGACTGCTGGAAGAGCAGCATTAGCGGAAATCAAAGCTGGAGTCACAGATGCAAAAGTGGTACAGTGGAGACAAAACATGATTGTTTCTTTATATTTTATTTTAGATAGGGTGAATTACAACAACACCATTAATTTCCAATTTCAGGAGCTTATGGAACTGGATTTATCGGATTTAGTGTCTGTGAGGAAATTTGCAACGGAATTTAAAACCCGATTTTCACAACTCCATTTACTGATAAACAATGCTGGGATTTGCTCATTTAGTAACGAACTACATAAAACCAAGCAGGGATTTGAGCAACACATGGGAATCAACCATTTAGGACATTTTCTGCTGACAAATCTACTCCTCGATCATTTGAAAGCTTCAGCTCCGAGTAGAGTTGTAACACTCTCGTCGGCGACTGTACTCAATACACATTTGAGACTTGATGATTTGATGATGGAAAATTTTAAACGGCCAACGGTTTTCACTGGGATCACAAAACTGCCTTATAACAACTCAAAGTTGGCTAATGCACTTTTTGCCAAGGAACTGGGAAGAAGGCTGGAGGGTTCAGGTGTCACGAGTTATTCCCTTTGTCCAGGACTTGTAAAAACAGAAGTATTTCGGGACTCTGCAGATATGGAGCAAATTATGGTTAAAGTTTTGGTGGCACTGGGAGGGATTTCCGTGAAAACGGTAATTATATGGCGAGAAGTAAAAAGCATACATCTATTACCTATTTCTACTTTGACAATAATTATTTAACTTTGCTCATTTAATTTGTAGGCCGTCCCTGGCGTGCTCTATTGTGCCTTGTCGAGAAAATGTGAACATGAGACTGGAAAATTTTATCGGTTTGGCCAAGTTTACAGAAGAGCTAATAGAATGTTGAAAGTGCGAGACGCAGAGCAATTGTGGAAGCTTAGTGAACAATTGGTAGAATTGAAGAGTTCGTAAATGAAAAAGACTTGAATTTAGTTGAGCTTATGAAGGTGACTGACATCTTGCCAAACCTTTGTGTTACATCACATTTCTTGACTAAGAAACATACCACTACTGACTGTTAACAAAACACACATATTATTACATACATACTTGTCAATGTGCACTTGGCAATGCAATTAACTTAGTGCTTTAATATTTTGAAGCGACTGATTTTTGAATAATTTGTCACCTATGTCACCTATGAGTGTTATGTCACCTACGTACACTAGGTGAAATGATTGTAATTGCTCTATTTTTATGTATTTTTGTGTAAAAAAATAAAAGCGAGATGGAAACATATCTTGTACCTCCACGAAACATACAGACTTGTTTCCCATTTAAAGCTCCTCCTCGGA
>JAANSN010003495.1:0-18385 GCA_036850665.1 Dicranocentrus wangi | reverse complement strand
TTTCTAGGTCCCTCAAACATAGTATTATACGTATACAGTACTCCTTCAAACTGTATCCCATTTTGGAGGGAGAGGGGGATGTAGAGAGAACATTACAGAGAAATCATTAGAGAGCATTTCTAGTTACTCTCTCTCTCTCTCTCTCTCTCGACTGTTTCCACTCTCAACTCACTCACAGCTGCTCTTTCTTTCTCTCTCTCTCTTCTTGTTTCTCTTTTCGGCTCTCTCTCTCTCTCTGGCTGGAGTAGAGTGAGCCTCCAAGCTGAGGATTTGACAAAGCTGGTAAAAGATCTGCGGAGAATGGAATGCTCACTTTTCTTGATGAAATGTGCTTTGAAGAAAAACTCCAATTGTCTTCTCCACCATGTACTTCAGTACATCTCCAGGCCTCCTCCTGCAAAAAAAAAAAGAAACATACAACTTTTCTTCTTTTTTCTATATCTGAAACGTATACGGGGAGAGCTTTAAAAAGGAAGAAGAAAAAGAAGACCTGTAGTGCTATATAGACATATATATCCAGAGAATGTGTATTTTTTTCTTCCTTTTTTCCTCCTCCTTAAGCCCTCCTTCCTATTTCCCTTTTCAGCTTTTTTCCTCTCAATAAAAAAAGAAGAAGAAGACGAAGAAAGTTTGCCTTGTTCCATAATCTTGACTCTCCTCCACCGGCCCTCTCCTTCACCCTGAGCCAGTGGAGCGATGAAAGACGAGTGTAGAATCCTACGGAACTTGACATTTCGTTTGTCATTGTTTCCTGATTCCTCCCCCTCCCCCCTTCTCTCTCTCTCTCTCTCTCTCTATCTTTCACTTTTGGAAAGCCAGACCAAACCTACTACCTACCTCCTTGAAAAAATTTGGTGTTTAAATGAGGAGGAAAAAAAGGAAATGGGGATGCATGGGCAAAGGTGATACTACCTATATATATATACTTGCAATAAGTTTTGGGTTTTTTTTCGAATTGACTACACAAGAAGGAGTCACTTTGTGTAAACAGTAATACTTTAAGATGAAAAAGCGGATACAACAAAAAAAAATACACAACAGAGAAGGAAGAAGAAGGAAGACGAAGAAAAGCAATTGGGGGCTAGAATTGGGTATTTTCTCTACCGAAAAAATACATACACAATAATATCCGCATCCCTAGTAGTTTTCTTCTTCTTCATCTTCTCCTTCTTCTTCTCTTCGACAGTTGATGGATTCCTCCCAAATTGTATGGTTAGTAGTATATTTTATCAGCCTGTTGTGTGATCCTCCATGATTGCTGTCAAAGAATCACTGAACTTTTGCGCGAGTGGAATAAGGTTTAAAGTTCAAAAGACAACTTTTCTCTCTCAAGATTTTCTCTCCAAGTAAAAAAAAACTTTGTGATTCTTTCATGTTTTTTTTCTCTTCTTTCCTTGCTTGCTTGCTCTATAGTCGCCGGCACTCTCTGGGTTCCATTCTTTCTTTGGTTGGCTGAATGGCTGGCGAACTCGACGAACTCACTGTTTGCTCACACATTTTTTCTCTCTGTGTCTGTGTGTGTGATTGGAATGACTGGGAGAAGGAGGAGGAGGAGGAGGAGAGGGAAAATAGAGTTGAGAAATGCAGGAATCTCGCAAACATTCCTTCCCTGATGGGATCCCATCCTCTTGTGTTTACTAACTGTAATTAAGGATTATCGATAGATTTGTACTACGAGGGAGTGGAAGGAAAGGAGGGAGAGAGCCAGAGATAAAAAAAATTGAGAGATGAGCTCAGCTCGGCTCGGCTGCTGCTCTCCTCCGTTGAGAGATTTCTTTCTCCGGCTACAACTTCATTCCGGTGGTAACAGCAGCAGCAGCAGCAGTACCACCATTGTCAGAGGCAGCAGAGGGAGAGGAGGCTCCAAAAGTGAGTTGTCTACTTTGGCGCTAAGAACATAAGTATGTTTATATACTTGTTCCAACCACACGGTTTGTTCCAAGTTGGAGGGAATGTTACGGAATAGTTTGAGAGATGATGGAAAACTTTTACCGTCGTCGTCCTCCTAGGTTCCTATATATATATGTTTTTTTTGGTGGTGGTGGCGGCCGGATATGCATATTGCATGCTGATTATCCTTTTGTTTTTGGGGGAGGCTGAAGGGACCAACCAGACGTTGCCGAGAAAGGTCCGACAGTTTTCTGCCTCTGTGTACTGTGTACTGTTGTGTTTGCTTTTGAACCATGAATTTTTTGAACAGGAAATCATAAAGAATGTGTGAAAGGAATCGAGAGAGAGAGAGAGAGAGAGCGTCATATATGATACTCCGGGCTGGCTGGGAAGTTTGAGATGGAATTAAGGACGAGTGAGCCTTGCCCAACAGCAAAATATTTTATGGTTCACTTGGGCATTTCACCAAATAGGCTGTAAATTTTTGTCGGACTGTGTATTGAAGTGCGTCCCCCAGGCATGCTTAATCTCACGCTGAGTAAATACATTGTGCCCTTGACTTTCAAACCGTTTATCTACTCTGCGTCTCTGGCTTCGGAGGGCAGGGGCGGGCTTCGCATCAGGTTTCGCTTCATGAATTCAAAACAAGGTTCCACCCTTGTCCAGCCCGTTTTCGAAGTGAGGGCTTTGAGGTAAATGAGGCTGTCACGTCAATTTTGGAGAGAGATTCGACTAGAAGCAAAAGTTGTTGGATTTTTTGGATTTAAAAGCAGGAAAAAAGAATTTGGATAAGAGCTGGAATCCCTGTATTCGAATAAGTTTTGATAAAAGTTAAATTGAAATCTGTCGAATGGGGCTAGTTGACTCGGACTCATCCAACTTGGCATAAGGCATAATCTTCTCTTCCTCCTCCAGCCATTTCCCCCCAGAGCCTAGTAGTAGTAGTAGCACCCAGAGACTCCGTAATAATAACCCATATATGAGCCCCGTTCCCACCTACCACCTACCTTCCTCCTCCATTTCCCTCGTTGTGGCGGTTGAGGATGATTGTTGCAGTAGTTAAATGACTGCATCCAGTTTAATATGTACACACATACGCACACATCTTCATCACCACCACGAGACCCGGAGATGGTTTCCCCCCATATCTCCCTCACTTTTTTGTATCTCTGACGCCCAACCAAATGTCACCCAGGAAAAAAAATCAACAGTGAAGGGACAACTTTTATTCTCGCCATTAAAATGTTCATAAAGAGTAATGACACTCTGTCCGGCGGAGGAGCAGGAGCAGCATACTCCTCCCACGACATCGACTTGGGAAAAGCTAACCTTTGGCAGCAGTTTACACACACGATACTTTACTATCTGTCTCTCTTTCTCTTGCATTTTGGTCGAAAGAGAAGAATAATATTCCTCCACACCCTAAAACAGCCGAGTTAAGGAGGAACTTATCACGTGAGACATGTTGGAAACAATATTCCTTCCTACCTGGCTAACGTTTTCTACACGACGGACCAAGGACGGTTGCGTTGGTTGTTGTATAAGCCCAGTTGTACTAATCTGGTTCCAACTTGCTGGCACTTTGGCCGGTAATAGAGTTGGTTGTAGTGGTGGTGGTGGTGGTGGTGACTGGTTGGGTGTTCCATCCAAGATGGAATTAATGTAATGAAATGAAAAACTTTTACAATACAATAGAATATAATGTAATGTGCCGTTGTTCGTTGCTGCTCGGCTAGTTGAAGAAAAAAAGAGACAAGATTGCCTCCTTT
Organism: Dicranocentrus wangi; assembly: GCA_036850665.1. Lineage (NCBI taxonomy): Eukaryota > Metazoa > Arthropoda > Collembola > Entomobryomorpha > Entomobryidae > Dicranocentrus > Dicranocentrus wangi. The sequence continues at coordinate 14,726 of JAANSN010003495.1, read as the reverse complement.
CCTCCGTCATCAAGATGTGGTGGTGTGATGAGTGCCACAAGTTTATAACTATACACGAAAGTAAGAAGAAAATGGAAGAGAGGAAAAAATATGTTGGACATTCTGCAACAATCTGACTGAGGAGAGGGGTGGGAAACATGGTATTTTTTTAGATACAAAAGTAACCTCATATACCTCATATAATACAAATAATAGAACACAATCTTCCCATCTTGTTTTCAAACAATCCCGTTTTCGTATTTTGTTTTATTCTGGGGAAAGATTTCAAAGGTAAAAATGCAAAAGGTTTTTTTGTATTGTGAGGTTTCCTTCAAAACACCAGGGTTTCTTGTCGACCCCTTTTCTCTCTCTCTCTCTCTCTCTCTCTCTCTAGCCAAGCTTCCAATTTTCAATCTGTTTTTCCTCTTCGGATTATTCTATTTTTTTTTCTCTTCACCATTCCCTCTGGAATATGGTGTGAGGCATTATCCGCGGATAAAAACTATACAGAGTGAACACTACCCAAAAAAATATAAAAATTTTGCACATATTTTCCCCTTCCGACAAGCAACGAAGGAAAAAAACCCAGAGTCCTTTTTTCCAATTGGGATGTAACACGGTATAGTATAGTAACACCATTATTCCGTGCAAACTTTTTTTCCCTTTCTCCTTTTCTTTCTACTCTCAACTTGGCAGCCCACCACATCGAAAAAGGGATGGGGAGGGGGGACGGGGGTAGCCAAGGAAGGAAAAAAACCCAGGGAAAATGTATTAGATGGGTTTAGGACAGTAATGAAATCTGGAGGGATCGTGCACTACCAGTGAATTATTGCACGCGAGCAAAATCATAATTTGTCATTGATATGGCGTGCACAAAGTAATCCCAATGTGTGATTACTATTACACTCCTTCACACACACACACACACACACACACACACACACAGCTAACGCAAGCATTTCCTCTCCACACCAAGCAAAAAAAAGTAACATCATCCCTCCGATCATTTTCTTCTTCTTTTTCCTCTTCTTTCCCTTTATTTTATTTTTTTACTTGAATATGAAGGACGAGCCTCAACATGACAAAAAGCGCAACAATAATATAATATAACCCACTGAAAAAAAATCTTGGTATTTTTTTATTTAGTTCCGTGGTAACGGAAGTGAATGAGCAAAAAGGGGGAAAAAATAGACGGGCCTCTGAGCATTTTCTCATTTCACAGCCCGGATGCTCTTTCTCCAGTCATAAAACAGGGGAAAAAATGCATGCATGCATGCATGTTCACTTTTCTATAGAGAAATGTATTGTGTACGACAAGGCGTCATTCATGTTATATATAGTAGTGCTTTCACGGATGCAAATTTAATCCTTTTTGATTCACTGTTGTTATTGTTGTTGTTTTTTGTACACTGAATTCCAATGAAAAACAGCCAAGGGATAAAAAACTCAAACTTTTGTTGTTGGAACATAATCTGGAAATTAGAGAGTCGGTCGTCGTCGGTGGAGCGTATGTTTTTGTGTTGTAAACTACAAACCTATTATTATTACTCTCCTACTACTTGTTATGGACGGATGGGGATACACGGACGGAGACCCGTTTCCCAACAGTCATTTTTGACAAGAAGGGAGAAGGGCACAATTGAATCTGAGTTTTTTACTATCGGTGGCGGCGGCGGGGAGAGGACTCTCGAGGGAAAACATATACATATATATGTATGGTTGGTTTAGTATTCTGGCCGAGCAGCTCCCATTAAGGGTTTAATTGAGACAAGGCGAAAATTTTACATGAGGCAGAATGCAAATTTTTGCCTTTTTTTGCCCAGCTTCGACTTTCCCCGGCTGGGCTCTATCCAACAGGATTTTTTGTATGCGAACCAGTTCGTGTTCCCCCACACTCATCTCATTAAGCTCAACAGGCTTGGATGAGGAGGAAAACGGATGGGAAATGTGTGTATAAAAAAAAGAAAGAAACGCATCCCTCTGGTATATATATTTTTTTTGTCGGTGGTGTTTACATCATAGGGTTTTTATAGTTACTCTTCGTCAACCTGAACCAGGAGCAATATAGTAGAAGTAGAGTTTGAGATGGTGATGGTGGGGAACGAAAGGGGAGGATGGATGCTAATTTTCATGGATGTATATTCATAAAAACAGAGTAATGAATACCTGGTATTCCAACCACGTGCTTTCCCTTCATTACCCAGGAAAAAGGATGAGAGGAGTCAAAAATGGAAACTTTGTCAAGTTTCAAGAGGGATCTCTCTCATCTTTTGTGGGAAAGAGGAGGAGGAGGAGGAGGAGGAGGAGGTACTACTACTGATGGAACTCTCACAAAAAGTTGGAAAAACACACTTCAACTTCACAACTCCCCCACCCCACCTCCGTGTGACTCTTGTGTTTTTCTCGTCAAAGGTGTGTGAGAGAACATCATTTCAGTGACAAATAATATGTCCTTTTAGTGGATGGAATTAGAAACTCACTGATGATGATGATGATGTTGATGAAGAAGATGAGAGATGCGGAAAGAGTGGTTTGTTTTCAAAGTGTCAACTTGCCATTTATTTTCCTTTGCAAAACTAAAAACCTGGTGATGACATAATAGATCCATTTTCCCCCCTAATTATCAAAGGGAAAGCAGAGTTTGTGAGTGATGTAACGTGCTATGCTATATACCGCCACCTGGCACACACGACTGATTTTATTGAAATTCATAGGAAAAAGACTAAAGTTTTTTCTTCATATATTATCTTTGCACTGCAAAAAAGTCAACTTCTTTCTCTCCTTTGAACCAGATAACAAAAAATAATAACAACTCTGATGTGGTAAACAGACACACATTTTTTTCTCTGTCTCTCCTATGGCATACCTATGTTGATTTGCAAAGAAAACCCGTTCCATCTTTTCTCAGAATGGGAATACGTACATAGGTACATACATGTCAGAGGAATTTGAAGGGGGAAAAATTGGAATAATCCAACTGTGCTAAACGTGAGTGAATACACCTCGTCGTCGTCTTCTTCTTTTTCTTATTCTTCATCTCTAGGCTTCTTGTTGAGTGTCGTGGTGATGCTGGGAGGCATCAAACGGTAAAAGGGTGAGCGAAATTTTATGATCACTTGAGAAGAAACTGGCACAGGAGGAGAAAGCAAAGAGATACTTCATGTTGCCGTTTTTCTCTTCTTTAGAGTATATATAGCATTACCTACATACAAACAAATATATACCCAAAATAAGTACATATTTATTTAGTTTTTGCTTCTTGTTCCTCTTGTGTGCCTTTTCATTGGGAGCTACTACTACCATGTCACAAAAGAGCTTGGCGAAAAAATACAATTCAAGTACATACGCCCATCTTCCTCCACTATTGAGGTGGTAGCGCGGCGGTGGTGGGTATAACTTGCCAAAAAATTACTTTCACGTTCAGGATAACTCTATATATAAAAAGATATAATCATCGGGTTATTTTTCCCGTGCAGGTTTTTTACGTAGCCAGGCTCTGCTGCTCCGAGTTGTTGTGTAGTGAAATACGACAAATCCAATTAGTATCGAACAGTCCCAAGTGGACCTGATTTTGTGCGTTCAACGAGCCCGAGCTGTGAAGAAGTAGAAGTAGAAGAAGAAGAGAATAAAAAAAAACAAAAAAAGGCCTGGAATACTGGTGCTGTCGGCGCGCCTTAATTCTTAAGTGGGCACAATTGGGATTCCTTCCAGGCATCAAGAGAAGAAGAAGAAAAAAAAACTGATCATGGAAAACCAAACTTGGCTCCGCGTGATGTGATATTATTATAAGAAAAAAATGAGAGAGAGAGCTGGATAGGGACGTAGGTATACAATAACAAAAAAATGAATGAACGATCGTCCCTGGCACAAATATCCTGTATCCCGGGCTTGTTTTCAATTACAGGGATATCATTTTAGAGATCATGTATTTATATTAAAAGAGTCAGCACGTCGATAATCACAACCAACTGTCCTGCGAAAACAGTCTCCCTGCCTGCCTGCCTGGGCAATTCGAGAACCTAATACATTCTTGGATTTTTTTTGTCTACGCATAATATCATGATCATATGATATCATGACATTTTCATGACACTATTTTCCGCATTCTTTTCCAAGCAGATTCCAGTTGAAAGCAGGGTTTGTCCACAGTTTCAACTCTGCAGAAATACGGAAAGGTGAACAAAAATAATTTTCACGCAGTTTTTTGTTTTTTGAGAAAATGAGGTGTAATTATTCATTAGTTGGTAAAGGTGAAAGGAGGGACTAGAGGAAAAACTTGTAATCTATCGCGTGATTCTCAAATCCCAACAATAAATTTTCAAATTTTTGAGTTTCCTTCTCCTCCACCTAGCTTGAGCTTCTTGGAGGAGTGTCTAATTAGGAATTCACGTTGTCATAGTGGAGCAGTCATTGTGATGTATGTGCACAGATATATCAGGATTTAGCCCTACTCCCTTTCTTCCCCGGTCCCCATCACTAAATTTCCTCCCTTGGATGGGGAGACGACGACGGCGCGAGCGGAGGATACGGGACTGTCAGAAAAAGTGGCGGTGACGGAAAGCATCACCACCACCACCACCTCTCGCCAATCCACTTTCTCATTGCGAGAAATCCCACAAAATGCATGTGAGTGTGAAAGAGAGAGAGAAAGAAGAAAAAAAATTCAAATTCAGTTCTGACATTTCCTCCCACTTCTCCACCAGATCAAGAGCTTTCCGGTTGGAAAGATGGGCCCGATTTCGTGCGGTAAATGGTCTGTCACTGAATTTAAAAGGAGCGACGACAAGGTGACAACTGGCAGAGACTGTTATAAAAATCCTCTCTCTTTTTTTCTTCTCTTCTCGTCTCTTCTCTTTTTCTACTTCAAATATGGAAAAAGTCAAAAAAAGAGTTGTGTTTTGACTCAATTTCACATTCTCTCTCTCTCAACTCAACCAACTCTTCAATCCTCCATCTTTTTCCCTACTTACTAAATACACAAACACACACACACACACAAAATACAAATGTCCAGAGAGAGAAAAGAGAGGAGGAACCCACAATCAGTTATTTTTTCCTTTAGAATCTCACAATTGCGACCATCTGACACGATTCCTCCGACGGAGCGAAGCCTTCAGCAGTCCTCCGCATATATTACATATTAGCCGAGTGTTAAAAGAAAAATCCCTCGTGACTCCAAACACCCTTTCCAGATAAGCTCAACTTGCGCAAAGAGGCACTGAAAGAAGGAAAAAATATGCGAGAGAATGAGATCCCATTGTGATAATACAGCTCGTCATCATAATACCACCACTACCACCACCACCATAACCTGATATTTTTGCTCGTCTGTAAACAATTTGAGAGACGGAGAGTTTCCTCCATTCCTCCTCCATGGTAGTATAATATGCTCACTGAACTTTATAATACGCAAAGGAGCTAGAAAGAAGAAAGGAGCAAAAAACGGAAAATTTTTTCCCCTCTTTCCTCTTGCTTAACTCCATTTTTTTCTGCTCGTCCTCCTCCACCCCCTCCTCCTCCGCCTTTTGTAAAGAGAGTAAACAAAAATATATAGACAATGATAACGGAGGGAAAAATATATGAACAACACAAAAAAACATGAAGGTATAGACAAGTTTGGGGTAAAAGCATGTGTATTCAGAGAGAGAGAGAGAGAGAGAGAGAGAATGCAGATGGGGAAAAAGAAAGTGGAAATGATAAGTGTGTATACATTTTTCGAAATACACAACTGCCACATGAATAACACAAGATAATATAGTACACAACACACCGGAGTGTAAAAAAAACTTCTTTTTTTTTTTGTAAAACACGTTTTTTTTTTCTCTCTCTTTCTCTCTCGTTCGTCTGTATATATGGCCTTAACTCTTAACATGATTCTTTCCACCCAACGGTCCTGAATGTGGGTTTATAGAGAGTTGGGAGTTGCACAGGCAGAAAATGAAACGGAAAGAAGATAGTCTCTCTTTCTCTCTCTCTCTCTTTGTGTTTGCCTGCATCTTGTAGCAATTTCAGTGTGTGTGGAGTAATACTCGCCAACGCAGCTCTTACTTTAAAGGAGGAGTGCCCATATGGGTAAACACATTCAACATTTACTTGGAATAGAGTTTTTTTTTTCGTTCCTCCTAGCTTCTCGTTTTTTCTCCTCTCTCTCTCTCTCTCTCTCTGTCTGTGAGGTTTCCTAAGTGACAGTAAAAGTCAGAGGCAGAAGTAGTAACGGTTGAAGGATTTTTGGATTTTTTTCCTCGTCTTTTTAAGACTAGGTCGTCGTCGTCCTCGTCCTCGTGTACATAATACGTAACGCAAGCTTCTTTTTCCCTTCTTCTACTTCTTTTTGAAACGGTAGTGGGTCCAATCTGTGAGTAGTACGGCGTTTCTCCCTGGGTGTAATGTGGTTTTTTGAGAGACGGGAGTAAAAGTAAGTATGCATAAAAATTGGGGGTGTTTGGTAGAAAAGAAGAAGAAGAAATGTGATGGGTGCACCAAATTCCTTCACTCAAATCCAGTGTCTGGCAAAAAGTATTCTGTTGTTGAAAACATTTTGTGAGGACTGCAATATGCTAGTTTTTGGGAGGAGGAGGAGGAGGAGGAGGGAGGCAATGTATGTATATTTCATTGGAGGGTAGAGTAAAGAGGGTAGAGCATAGCCAACTGTCAAATTAGATACAATTCTAGACGGACAGATAAACCCGGGGTTAGGGTTTATCGTACAGTTAGAAAGTAGTGGGGAAGAAAGTGGAACACAGTTGGTTCGTACACAATATAACTGTGATAAATCTCGTGTTGAACACAACCACAATTTAAAAAGAAAAAGAAAAGAAAAAAAGAATCCTAGTCACCATGACGGCTGGCTGGTGGTGGTGAACGCGCTGGACATGGTGAAATGTTGATGGACGAGGGATGATATTAGATTTGGGCTCCTGCATGCACCGCCGCCGTCGCCGCCACGCCACTCACTGCACCGCCATTTCCTCTCGAGCACATTGCACTTTATCGGGAAAAGGGAGAAGAAGAAAAAGTCATCCGTCTCCTGTGCACCATCACCTCCTCCTCTACCACCACCATCACTACTACTACTACTGCTTTTAGCGTAAATGAAATTAGCAATTTTTTTCAGTTTCGGGTTTTCAGCCAGAGAAAATCCTTTGATTTATTTCTTTTTATGAAGGTATACATATATATATATATGCTCTCCTGTCCTCGACGAAATGTAAAAAGGGTGAGAGTAGTTTTCACCTTTACACTCCATCCCAGCCCAAAACTCAGGCATACATCATTCTCCATTCGCCACCACTCCATTCGGTGGGGAGGTGGTGAGTGAGCGCCGGGCAAGATGTAATATCGAGTAAGACGCATTGCAGCAGCAAGGAAATCAACAAAAAAAAAACAAAGTGAGACTGGGGAATGGGGAAAAAAGTGAACAGTGATGGTGAGGATGATGGGATGGTGGTGGTGGTGAAAGCTATCTTTTCACTGTCTCCACTTTCTCTTCTCCAACCAAACCAAAAAAAACTGCATATACTCTCAGTCGTCGCCTAAGTACTAAGGCACACAAAGAGAACGGGAGGACGGAAGTTGTAAAATATTATCTTAAATCTAAAGTGCCGCCAATGCACATTGTTTGTCATTGCTCTAGAGGAATCCCTAGCTTTCCCTGACACAAAAAAAGTGTCATTCTCCTGGTCCCGGTTTCTACATTGGGAGGAGAAGAAAAAAAGACTATATAGGAGTAGTTGCTTTGTCTTGTTTTTTTTATTTTGAAAAAAGAAAGAGAAAATGTAAATGCACAATGGATACACTTCCTGGAAACTAGCTGACTAGATCCTCTCTCTCTCTCTCTCTCTCACGGAAATAATTGCACTCACGAGGGAGCCTCAGAAGAGGGAGGACACGGAGAGTAAACAAGTGGCAACTCGGAATTTTGCTACTACTTTATTTTTTATTTTTCGAAAACATCAACTGAAACGAGACAAGTTGGGAGATGGCGGGTGGGTGGGTGTTTGTGGACATGTTATATCATCACAAGCATTTTTTTTGGAAAAAGGGGAGAGGAAAAAAAGAGAAAAATTTAAAATTGTGTGAGGAATATTATTGTGTCCATGGAGTGGAGTCATCATCATCATGATGGAGATGTGGCTCGTGGGATTAGGAGACCAGCAAAATTCTAATCGCGTGGTTTCCTTCCAACGCAAAAAATGGATTCTACGCTTCTTTTTTTCGTAACAAGAATACTCGTAGTATTTTAGATTTCTTACGGACTAATTCAGTTAGTCAGTTGTATAATTTATGCGAGAGCACAATCCAAAAGCATGGGACTCCCCGTGGGAGTTAATCAGCAAAATAAAAAAGAAAATTGTGATTAGATCCTAATATGAAGCACTAGCTGTAGCTATTATTTGTCCGTGAAGCACTTTTTTGTCAGACAGATGGATTATTTTTTTTTTTTGACTTTGCAAATGAACCACTTGATTTTTTTTTAAATGGTGAAAGCCTGTCTTGCTCCCAGTTTTGTTTTAATAATGATGAGACGACTCCCTCCAAGGACATTATTTTACTATCAAATTGCTGTTTGGTTGCGGAACGACGAAATTGGCTAACAATGAGTACCTACGTACGAACGAACCACTTGCTCACCTAATGATTCCATTCCCAGTCCATTTAGACTAATATCCATACAATATTTTTTTCTCCCAAAACAAAGCATTTTTTGGGGGTCGAAAGAAAACTGGCCTCAACCTCCACACGGCTGTGTTGTTATACTGTTTCCAAAAGAGTTTTGGTGTGGAATCAATGATGTTGACTATAAAACATGTTTGTAGATTAGGTATATAGCCCCCGTAAAGTGTACAAGAGGAGGAGTAGAAAGAGGCCTTTTTTATACATAATGCAAGTTTTTTTTATATATATATAAGTATTTGAACCGCTTCTTCCAGCTCTTTTCGAGAGAGAGAGAGAGAAACCTTTTGACTTTTATTTTTTACGTGCTTTTTACGTCCTTCTTAAGTCTCCCCATTTGCATTTTCTTTCGGTCTAATGCATAATTTGGTCGTTTGGATCGTGCAGTCCCACACATATCTCATTCCATGTAATATCCGTTTGACAAACTTTTTTTCTTTAAAATAATGGGCTCTCTCTCTCTGAGCAAAGGAGGCAGGCAGGCAGCAACGGGGTTTTCTTCCCGTTTTTTTCCTCTTCCTCCTGCGTGATGGTGGGACTAACTCAAAAAAATGTCGAAAGGATTATGACAACTGCAGAGCACACCAGCAACCAGCCGAGCCTTTCATTCAGCATGTTGACTACCACTTTTTTTTCTTCTTCCTCCTCTCTTGTTCCATCACCACCACACACTTTTTTTTCCTTTCTCCTCCGTCCAAAGCTTCAAAAAAAACCGGAGAGGAGAGGAAGAGAAAGGAAGGCGAGAGAATCAGATACAAAAAAAACACAGGTTCAGTTGATAAACCGTGAAAGACGGAGAATGCTATATAATAATATGCTAAAAAAGAAAGTAGACAAAAAACACAGACTTTGCTGTAGGTTGGCAAGATATTATGTATATTATGATTCTTGTCTCCCATATCTTTTCAAAACAGTCAAGTAGCGCATTCCACTGTTTTTTTTCTTTCTTTCGCCGTGCTGCATTAAGGGATCCATACTACGGTGGAGGAAATGTGAAGAAAGACGAAGAAATGTGTGATTTGCATGTGAGGCTATCACCACCCCTCCTTATTATGTTGCATGTTATATAAAAAACTGCAATAATATACATCTCTCTGGGTCCGCCGCCGGTAAGGTCCTCCGCTAATAGCAGGAAAATATGGGAGTTTTGGAGGTTCTTGGAGTGTAGTAGAGGTCTCCACGGAGAACAAAATATGAATGGGGGAAGAAGAGGAGGAGAGGAGGACGCGGACGCGAGGCCCATTTTTAAATGAGTATGAGTCTACTTAAACTTTATGAAAGTGTGGATATTTTATGAAAAATGATGGTGGAGGTGGTGGTGGTGCAGCAGCCGTTGCCAAGTTTTTTTTCTCGGGTTGTAGAGGAATAATAATAATATTATGTATAAAAAACCAGGTTGTACTTACTTTTTCGTGGAGTCCATGGACCTTCGCCTTCAAACAAAAAGAAATATATATATATATATTGCGAAAAGGCGAGAAAGGGAAGGGAAAAGACTGCGTACATGATATGATATGTGTGTAACATTAGCGGGGGACTCTGCTAGTTTTTTTTTCGTTTTCAGCAGACACTCTTTTTTTTAAACCCGAGGATGTACGGAGTGCTGGGAGAAAGGGGATGAGAAAGAATAATAATGGGATAGTGGAGAACATGAAGTTGGCGAGGAGGTGTGGGACGACGACGACGACGACTCTGTATATACGCAAATATTCAATTAGTTGGATTTTCTTTCCTTTTCTTATGAAATTGGCTAGAATATTTCATATTTTAATACTCTGTCGGTGGGATGCCACCTTCAAATGTACCGGCAAGGTTGTTAGCACATGTCCCCTCCTGTGCCCCGCAATGAAGACTAAACGGCTCCCATTTAAGTCAATCAAGGAGAAAGTGAGTCGACTGCTGGCCAGGCCAGGGAGGCAAGGTTCTAGTAGTGTTGCTATTGTGTGTAGCGGTGATGGTGGGTATATCTATCATCGCGGAGGAGTTTGGCTAAGTAAGTGGTCCAGGGAAACCCCCTTTACGACTAGAGTTTACAAGCAATTAGCTCGTTCCGAGACACAGGGCCCACGGACTCCGTGTGTGTTGAAAATATATTACTCTAGTAGTTTTTATGAAACATGCACTAAAAAGAGTTCCAGAGGGTTTTGTGTAATATCCCCCGGGACCCGAATTCCTAATATGAGGCATTCATCCAAGTAAAATTGCATAGTCCAGCAGAAGAATTTTAGCCAACACACACACACACACCGCAGCAGTAGTCACTAATTGCATGTGACCATTGAGAACGTGTTGCACACAAACACTGTCTTGTTCATAAATACATGGCAGTGGTGGTGGTGGTGGCGGTGGTGTGGTGCGGGCGGATGTGCCGGGACGAAAACCCAAAATACCTATGTCTTGCTCCAGTCATCATCATCATCATCATCAAGTTCAAATTTTATACGAAAATTAGGTGGTGGAGTGAAGGTGGGGGACTCTGCTCGGCTCCGTGTGTGCATTTTCACTTTCAATAGAATTTTTGAATAGACACACATACCAACCGGAAGGGAGGGCCACCACCACCATCACGTTGAACCACAAGCTCGACTCTTAGTTTTTTTTCTTCGTCTCCATTCCGTCCCGACTCACTATGCCTATAATTGAAATGGAAAAAGGGAAACAAACCACCGCGCCACCGGAGCACGTTAGCTCGGTTACGGAAAAGACTTGCATACCAAAGTGGATCCCATTGTAGTCGGGATGAATACTAAAAGATGAGGGCTTTGTAACAATAAGTAAATAAAGTCGTCTTGACCATGGAACTCCCTACTAAATGATGAGAGAGAGAAAAAGGGAGCAGAAGGGGAAAAATGGGGAAAATTTGGCTATTTTTGGCTTTGGCTTCCTACGTCGTCGGTCGTCCCCTTCTTGACATTTCTTTCTTCTGATTTGTCTCTTTTTCTTTAAAAAAAAATAAAGAAAAGAAGAGGAAGAATATGACAAGGGTTCTGCCTGGGTGGTAGCTCTGCTCCTCCACCTCATTATGTAACAGGGGCACACCCTTCATTCAAGTCACCTGGACTGAATCGCAATTCCGCCGCTCTTGCTGATTTTTTTCTTCTCCCTTTATTTTCAAAGCACTTAGAAAACCTGTCAGAATCAGACAAAATATTCTGCGAGCAAGAATTGAATCTGTTTTAACTCTCCAACTCTCTCTCTCTCTGCTCGCAAGAGACAACAATGGAGGAAGAGAAGCCGGAAAAGGGAAAGTGGTACGTACGTAAGTACGTACCACTACTGTCGTTGGTCGTTCCAGTTTTTTTAGCCCGTTGTTGAGCCCTTTGTCTTATGCAGCACCCAACCCAAAAACCCCCAACCAACTTTTTTTCTCTCTTCTTGTTCAACTTTTTGATGCATATTATTTTCTCTGGCTGGCTGTGAAAAAGAGAACAATAATAGTGAGATGCAAGGTTGAGCAAGCACAACCAAAAAAAACCTCTCCAACTCTCACAGAAAAATGTAAAAGAAGAAGAGGAAGAGGAAGAAGAATTATTCACCAGAGTACGGTTACCAGAAACCGCCTGTCTTCCTCCTACAATGAAAATTAGCAAAGAAAAAAAAGTTGAAGAAAAAAAAACTGATTTATACGGAAAAACTGGAAAAACTCTTGGAAAAACTGTGTAAAAGCAAGAAGAGTTGGGCTGAGAAGAAGAAGAAGAAGAAGAGCATACTCACTACTTTTTTTTCTCTCTCTCTCTCTTCCCCACATCCCCACTATAAAGCACATATTAAAGATAAACGCCTTGTTTCTGAAGAAATCAAAAATTAAAAACTTTTCCCTTAAATCATGGCATCCATCTAGTACAAACCCATGTGAAGTGGTTCGTTCGTGGCGGTGGTGGTAGTAGTAGTAGTAGTCGGTAGTCGTAGCTCTCCCAAACTTCATTATAATAAAAGTTTTGGTTTTTCAAACATGGCATATGGCTGAATCTGTTTTTCGTCGTCCTCTTCTTCTTGGTCCCCTTTTGCTCTTCTTCTTTTATAGGATTTCTACCTACCTACATACTACACACATAACCATTCAACCTCATTTTTCTGGCTTGTCCTTTTCCCTTTCCAGTTTTATATAATTTCAGTTTTTTTTCAGTAGTAGTAGTAAAGCAACTTTAAATACGCAGCAGCGTTTTGCCTGATTTCAACGTTTTTTTTTTCTCAAACAGAGGGACCCCTGTAAAAAACCAGGTTTTTTTTCTGGAACGGATAAAACTACTAATGAACTCCAAAGTTTGGGTTCCACAGGGACAGAAAAAGGATCGTGGGTTGATGGGATGGTTATGTGGTATTATTGTTGCAGAGGGATCTCTCTCGCTCTTGTGCCGCTTGATATTTTCCAACTTTTTTCCTCTCTCTCCCTCTCTCTCTCTGAAAAAGCAGAGAGAGGGGAATCTCTTGCAGACTTTTTTTTTAAACTTCTCTTTTTTTATTCTCTGGGATATGATCTAACACATTCTGACATATTGTGTGAATGCTTATTTCGCCGCCGTGTTCCGTACTGGGTTGGGGAAAATAAAGGCAATGACACTTTTCCAAGAATTACATTAGAAACATGATTACTTTGGTTGCTCTCCAAAGACCAAAGGAAAAGCTGTTCCGGGACGAAGCGCTGCTCATGTCCGAAGGAATAATAAAAAAGGGCTAAAAAGTCGGGAAATAAATGGGTAGATAGTTTTATGCGGTTTAAATATCTTTGTATAATTGTAAAAAAAAAATTTAAGTTGCTCGTGGTATTTCTACTTTTTTTGCAAAAAAGTTTATACCTATACGATATATAAAAACCTTTGCCTTCTATGACGCTATCTCCACTCACATTTTTTTACTTTTTGCAACTGCTTAAAGCAATAATATAATATCTGGTTAAAGCTGTCTGTAGATGCATTTCCGTTCTAAATATATCTATAAATCAATTTTGAATATTTTGGGGGGGGACTCGACTCCTCCCGAAAAATTTGTCTCTCACATCAGTACATACTACATACTCCTCCTTTGTTAAACAACATTGGAGGAAAAAAAAGGAGGAAACGAAATTTTTTTATACATATATATTTTGTTCTAGTTCTCCATTTCCCTCACTACCGTGTCCTTCCTTCCTTCTTCCACTTCCACTCTTATATAAATTTTTTGGCTACTGCACATTTTTCAAAAGTAGACAAGTTTTCCGATTGTTTGTGAACGAATGTTGAACATTTGAAGAAGACGAAGAAAAAAAGGGGACATCTCTTTGTTCATATACTTTTCCTTTTTCTCCCCGTATTTATATCCTTCTTCTTGCTCCATTTCAAACAAAAGAGGGGATGGGATGAGAGATGTCTTCTTGTGCCTGAAAGAAGAAGAAGAAGAAGAAGAAAACTTGGAGGTTTTTTATTACCAACCCTGGAAATGTTTTATATTATACGTATATATATCTGTTCTGTCTGTTCTTCTGTTGAGGGATATTCCTTTCCCATTTTCCATCTTCGGAGAGAGAGAGAGAGAGAGAGACAACGATGCAGAAAACTAGAATAAAAAGTTGTTAGTTGATGTTGATGGGAGCAGTTCAGTATTAGTTCTCTCGTTGAGTCTCTCTCTCTCTCTCTGAGTCCTTCTTTAGCCAGCCGAGTTATTTTTTTTTTCGTCTTTTGCCCAAAAATTCAAAATGGAGCTAAAATTGAGTTGGCAGGAAAGTGAAAAAAAGAGATAGGAGTTTCACTCCGCCACCCTACCACCACTACGGAGGAGGAGGAGGAGGTATATATGGCCGCCACCGCTGCCTTTAAGAACACACATCTTATTTGTCTGAAATGACAAAACAAGTTTATGTTTCCAGTTTTGACAGAAAATTCATTGTGGATGGGAGTGTGACAGATTAACAACTTCACAGCTACCAACATCATTTATCAATGTCCCCATTATGACTCAAAAAGAGAAAAAGGGCCAGAAGAAGAAGAAGAAGAAGAAGAAGAAAATTCTCTCTCTCTCTCTCCCCTCATATACTACTTCTACTCCTCTCTAGTCTCTATGTAAAAAGGAGTGAACTATTGATGGTAAATGGCTTCCAG
>JAANSN010003494.1:0-10275 GCA_036850665.1 Dicranocentrus wangi | reverse complement strand
ACTTTCTATACACGCGAGCATAAGAGTCCCTAAAATCCTTACGGAGCAATCCGTAAATCAATGGGTTCACAATGGATGCCATAAACTGAATGACAGTGCAAACCAGGGTTAGCCACCCCGGAATATGTAGAGCAGGTCCATCTGGTCCTCCCAACAATTTCACGACCCGAATGATAGCCACGGGGAAAGTGAGAATGAAGTAGGAGAGAATTACAACAATCATAGCTTTCAGAATTCGAACGTTGCTCTTGCTCAAAGCGAACGAGCCACTGAGGAAACTAGCCTGTCGACAAAGTTCCATTCCAGGGGAACGCGGTTCCTCGAGTTTGCCGACACGACCCTTCTCTCTGGACATCCGGATTATTCCCACGTTACAAACTAGCATAGTTACGGATGGCACTCCACAAAACCACACAGTGCAGAATACCCCATACCAAAACGCTGCTGGAACTCTGGGGCCAAAGAGTTGCCACGTGAAGTCGCAGATACCAGCCCAAAAGTCGTATGCACATTGGAACATTGCCCATGCTATGGCGCAGGAAATTGATGAGATCCAAATGAAAAGGCAAGCTCCCATGAGCCGGTTGTAGGTTACCCATTGTGGATAATGGAGAGACCAACCGACAGCCTGGAAAATATTTTAGCGTATTTAGGTCGTATTTCAAACATGCATAACATTACAAATGTTTAGTTTCCCTTACAATAAAGCGGTCCACCGAGATCACCATTAAAAGGCCGTTTGTAGCCACAATCCCTGTAACATTAAAGATTGCCCAAATCCGGCAAAAAGTTGGTCCCATTGGGTACTCATCGTAGGTGATAAAGATTGCAGCGGGGACGCAAACTACACTGGTTGTCATCAAATCGGTATACGCCAGATTAAGAATTGCCAAGTTTGACAACTGGTTCTTAGTCTGAACTGCGGGATCCGTGAAAATGGCATAGATGACCAGGCAGTTGCCAGTGATTCCTGATATGGATAAAATTGTGAAAACTGTGCATGCAACAATTTTAATGAACTGACTTCTACCGCTTGGAACTGGCAGCTCTTGGACGTTTTCAGATGAGGTGTGAAAGGATTCTGAGTCATTGGCGAACGCTGAAGAAGTGACAAGTTGGTCGATGAGTAAAAGCGGAAGATAATATGAAGAATATGATAATATGCTTAAGAAACTGTACATTTTGCGATTGTGCGAATCGAGTCGCGTGAAAATGTGAAAAACGACGTGAAAAGAGCTGCTGAAAGTGAATAAATGATATGATTGCCTTAGTGTACCCTTCCAAACGCAAACTCCAAACTATACTGATGTAACACTGAAGGGCTTAATTTATGGGAGATGTGATATTCCTCGATCATAAATTTCTAACATTAGAAATATGTCACGTAGTCTTCATGAAGTGTTCGTTTTGGTTTCTTTATATGTATGGTATGGGTAGGAAGGAAGGGGTTGGGAAATTCATCCCAGCAGCGCAACATAATATTTGTTGTCTTAGAATTAGACATTATAAGAGCTCAGAATTAAAGGCTTACGGAATATGACACGGCCCAATTTCGTAAATCATATCAATGAACGATATTACAGAAATAAATTCACCAATTTCAAGTTTCGTTTGATAAGAAAAGTACAAATGCACTGATTTCGTTTAAGGTTTGATTGCATTATTGGCTGAAGATGATTTGATGAGGAATACAGGGATTTATAATCTACACAGTTTAACATGACATGATCCAAAGACGACAGGCTACAGATTATAATGTTATAGTTAGTTAAGTTAGGAATTGCCTTTATTCGCCAACTTTGAAATCAATTTAAATTACATCGACTGGTAACACTCAACTCACTCATTCAAGACATACAATGTTCAATGTTTATACTACAAAAAATTACTTAAAAACATGACGTACGTAATTATTTTACCAACGACAAATCTATTTGGAGGAAAAGTTTGAGAATCCCATCATAGCTAAAATCGCATCCTCCTCGTCGTCGGCACCGTCCACCCGGGTCTCTGACTTCTCCGTTTGTTCCAGCTTTCTCTTCTTCCGCTCACGCCTCCGCTCCCGTTGTTTCTCTTTCATCTTCATCGCCTCCTCATGAAGACATTCCAGCCTGTCACTCAAGTCATACTTTTTCTTTTTCTCCTCAAGCTTTTCCTTATTCAGCCTAAATCTCTCTCGAACTTGCTCCACCGTCGACTTTTCGATTCTCATCGACATCCCCATATTCCGCTGGTGCTTTTTCCCATTGATGTGGTCCAGAAAATTAATGGAATCCTTGACCACGCAGTCACAAACATTACAATAATATCCGTGAGCACTGCTTTCCGAAGCTCCTCCAGCCCGTTTCCTATTGACAATCACGGATTTTCCCTACGTTGGCTTCCAGGCTTAGTTTGAACTCTCTGGGCTTCAAGAAGCTTCGCCGGTGCGGTGATTGGAACTCCTCGTCTCCGCCGGAACCACTTTCCCCATTCTGATCCTCCGCAAGCCTTTTCTCTGCTATGGCCTGATACTCCTCTCGATTCCATTTCCGACGATGGTCGCAAGGCACCCCTTCCGCCGGGGGAGAACCAGTCGAAGACGACGCCAAAGGTGTTTCAGAACTCATTATGGTCCGCCGACAATAATATCTTATCAGAAATTCTATTTAACTGCAAAATTCTACTATATTTTATTCCTTACAACCGAAGATTCCACTTTTAAAAAATCCGTCTTTAAGAAAATTGTCACTTTCCTGTCTACTGTCTACTCTGTGTACCTAATTAATTAACGTTTTATACGTTTTTTTACCAATTTTTCTTGCTATTTCATGTTTTTAGTTCACACATGACATGATTGACTTGAAATGCTTGCATTTGTGCAGTCTCTGCAACGTTTTTCTTGTCTGCAGAGTCCACCGCCGCCGGTTTGCCGCTGGTACCGCAATACCCCATAACCCCATCAACCTTTCCAATTAACTTTACCCTCCTGTCCTGCTTGCCTCCGGGATTCTGTTTCCAATCTTGGAAGGCGGTTCCATTTCCATTTCTTCATTGCATATATATGGGCAGCCCAGTTTGTAGTTTTGGCCAAGGTCACTTGTAAATTCTCCTCTCCATTCTATTTGTGTATTAAGAGGTAGATATAGTCGCAGTAGCCCCGTGTAGGAGTTGTTGTCTACATTTTGTTTCCAAAGATTTTTCTTTCATGTTTGTGGTCTCCAAAACATGAAGGAAGGAAGGGAGGACTGAATCCAGCCGTACTTTTTTTCCCAACCGACGACGACCCGTAATGTTCTAAATTGGTCCACCCGGAGAGAGTGGATGATATTGGCTAGTAAATTGGAAAAGGGTTTTCGCCTCCGATTATAGTATTATCGTATCGTCCTTGTTGGGGTCATCTGGAATTTGATATTTTAAGTAAAATCCCAAGGCTACTTTTAGATGAAAAATTTTCTCAAAACTTTTTTTTTCCATCTACTACTGGACTGGAGAAGCTTCTCACCTAAGATGATTGCGTGGTCGCCGGGTCGTGTGATGATGTCAAACCTTTCAACCCTTGTAACTGGAATCGGTTTGGGACATCCCTGAAGTACTCAACTAACTAGTTTATGAGTTGACAGTTTTTTGTTCATTTCCATTTTCACTTTTTTTTACACGCACCAGGTTAGGTTGGAGGTTGAAGTAAATATCACACCTCATATAACACCGTCTTCTTGTGGAGTAGAGTGAGTGCCAATTTGCCTGGGGCGTTTTTATCATCTTTTCAAATCTTTCCGAGTTCAGCGATGGATATCAACGTGTAAAAACTGTTTAAAAAATATACTAGTGTGCCTGGTAAATATGGGGAAGAAACGGTGACGCAAATGACGCAATCCAAAAAATTCCCGTTTGTGAAGGATTTCAACCCTTGGATTGAAGGAACGGTGAATGCTAAAGAAAGCGTATGTTATGTTATCGGTTTCCTCCGGTTTATGTAGAGAGAGGAAGCTGGAATGGTGGTTCTGACATGACGTTAAAGAAGAAAACCCTCTCTTCTGTTCAGTATTCAATCGTACGACCAATTTATTCCATCATTTATCAATTTGGCTCCTCATCTGATCCTTAACCATCATCCAATCCCATCCCATATGCATGAGACATACGGTGAATACGGAATAAACACAATTTTCCCCTCGTTTTTTCATCAGTGTTATGCTCCAATATAAAATGAATAAAAATTGAAAAGGCAAGGATGGAGTGTTTGATGGAGGATGGTGGTGAGATTGGGATTTTACTGCCTGCCTTCCCTTGCCTTGAAGCATATTTTCTCTCAACTTTTCAATCCTACAAACATGAACGCGAGAGAATGTTATGTGACATCGTCTTACGGAACGGACCTGTAATAACTTTTTCCACGAAAACAGCGGAAGCGGAAAAAATGGCAGTAAATGTAATTTTGAATGTGTAGTCCTCCATTCCGCAGCATCGCCCCTGTAAATTGTCACAGTTCATCCACTCATGAAAACACCTTTTCCTCTGGGCAAATGACGTTGTTGCTACAATAGAAACCTGTTATATTTTCATCTTCATCCGCCTCTGCTCATTCTGCTCTTTTTGGCATATATATATAACGTAATACGATTTCAATTTTTAAGCTCTGACGTGTCAAAATTAGGCCCAGGCAATTTCCGTCTCTCTGAGCAGGATTCTAAAATGATGAAGAAGTCGTTCGGTAAAACTGTTAACTCCTAATTCAAAAGCGTTTACGTTTCTGCTGGTTCTTCTTACGTGATAATGATGATGTGCGTCATATCTCAATCAAGTTGGTTTAAGTGGAAGGAATTCAATTCGGGTTAATAATTTAGTCGCCCAAACCCAAGAATTTCATCAAAACGACCAACTTACAGGACATTTACAAGAGCACTCAACTACTCGGCTCGGTTTAAAAAGTCTGGAAATTTTATTTCAACAGCCAGCCACATCATTTTTAAAATGAATTCTAGCTGTATCCGAGCGAGCACACCATGATGGGCTTCCCCTTTTTTTGTGATTACTTTTATTGTCACGCCAGAGAAAACGTCAAGAAAATCGAAAGGAAAATCTCCGGAGAGTTTTGGTGATAGTAATATGTCTGGAGAACAACAAAAGCTATCTCTATCACACCCCGAAAAGTCCATGCAGCATTATGACTACCTACAACCACCACCACCACCGCGCTTCCATTTCACCCGCAAGATGATATCTCCTTGACAGGACTTTGGGAATTCCGGGAAAGCGATTGTATTGTAAAGTAGTAAAAAACAAAAGGACAAAAACGAGCCCTGTGTGTGTGAGAGTGTGGTGTGGTGTGGTGTGATGGCAAGTGCAGTGGTCATAAAGCGATTGTCTTAAGTGCTTTGACACACAATATCCTATCAGCCTTTGGACAGTTGAAAGACAACCAAAGTGTCATGTGTACCCTCTCAAGTTGATGGTGGTGGCTTTATTGTTGAAAGGGTTAAGGAGGAAAGCTTGTCCAATATCATCACGTCATCATCGCCACTTTTATTTTTCTATGCTCTTTTACCCTTCCTCCAAAAAAGAAGAGAAAAACATTATTTGTCGACCAGAGAGAGGAAAAAGAAATGTAAAGGTCCAATGCATTTCTCGCTGAAATGTCCGTCCCCACATTCTCTCCGCAAACAGGAAAAGTTTATATAGTGTTGAGCCACCAGCATAAATCATTTTGCTACACAGATGCTTTCCTTCATGAAGGAAGTGTAGAGATCACACACATGTGACAACTCGTGTCCAAAGCCAATTTGTAATATCCACCGCGGAAGATGGTATACTAAGCGGAATTAATCCTATGGATTCTCCCGACAGCCAGCCAGCAGCAGCCAAGTAACAATATCATTTATCCAGAATGGATAGCATCAGATTGTAAAAGCTTATTACTCGCTTGTCCCATGTACCACTTTTCCTCTACATCTGTTACGTTTAGTCATGTAGTTTTCTGGTGGAACAATGAGAATTAGATTAAGATTATACCATACGACGACGACGACAGTGGATGAAAGCAGAAAATTCCTTTCTTGGGGGAAAAAGGATGTAATGCGGGGTAGTAGTATGTAACGTAGTAGTACATGTATATTACTAGATTGGTTTATACCATGCCTTAGTTGACATAAAAAGATGGGCTATGGATAAACTAAGGAAGAAAAAAAAAGCTGGCCGCGGCCAGCTTTTTTTTTTTAGTTTTTGATCCCAACGGGTGTTGTATTTCCATTTTCATCGTGGTCCACACCGACTTGAAGGACTGTATGTACTCCAGACTGGAAGCGATTTTTTTTACTTGAAAGCTTATTTCTTCTTTTAAATCAGCCCTGAGAAAGATATATGTAATAGGAGAAACACACCAAATGCATTGTAAACTTCACACAACAGGAGTTTCCCATCCCAAGACCAGTCATTTTTTTATGTGGAGGAGGCACAAAAACTGCAGGAAATGATAGGAAAAACACTCTCTATTGTAAAAACCTCGCGGCCTGGCTGGTCTTGCATGATTGCAAAGGAATCAGCTTTTGCTGGATTTACTGGATTGGCGTGTAAAGAGGAAAGAAATCTGGTGTGGTGTGGTGTTGTTTGACTTTATATTAGCTCCGGCAGATACGTGTGGTGATCTCAAGAGAGGAATCAATGGGGTTCACAAGAAAATGTTCAACTAATCTCATTTCCTTTGTTTGGTCACTTGTAATAGTGAACTATGGTCCATTCTTGGATGGAGGCAACTCAAACAGATTGTCGCAATGGGCTTTCTTTCTTGTTATACATTGCTTTCTCCTCGGTTTCTGTATAAAAAGGAAAAATGCCCGGTTTTACCCATACTCTGGGGGACAGAATTTTTCTCCGGCTGTGTGTGTATCCACATAAGTATTCATTCAACAGCTTATTTCCAGATAGGACAAGGGTGTAATAATATGGGATTTTTATAAAGAAAAAAATATGAGGGGAGGGCAGGCAGGCGGTGGGAATGGAGAAGAGTTGTGAATTGAACCGATTGAGTTTTCCGTAGTAAATGCTTTCGGTTAAACCAATATATGGACAAGCACATCCTTTTAAGTATAACTAGAACAGAATGCGACAAGTAATGATCATCCGCTGTAAAAAGTAGGGAGGGAGGGATATCATGTTGTACTTACGTACGATATCATATGTACTTTAGATTTGTTATAGGGAATAGGAAAGCGCCAGTTGTGTGCTAACAGCCTTTTCCAAACTTTCAAAACTTCATTCTATGTATTTTCTTATTTTTCCAATTCCTTTGTCCTAACTGTTTGCCGGGTTGTCATCTTGGAGTACTGCTTTTGAAAATGAAATATTTGTTTCATATGTGGAAAATGGAGATTGCAAAGTTTAGCATTAAGTCATCCCTTGAATGTCCGTGCCCACGACCACGATATCTTCTTGATAAAACCAAACAACCAGACGGTCGAGCAAACGGGGATCTGTACAAAAGGAGGAGGAAGGAATACGACGGGCATAGTGCTATAAATGCAAATCTATATAACCTTAAATTTGCCTAACCAAATGTTATGTTAAATGCAAAACCCTTATAATAAAATGCGTGTACGAGTAAAATGCGAGTTTGTCCAAATTGCGAAAGGCAGAAGGCTCATTAATATTTCGGGTTTCCAATGTGCTATTATCTGAATTAAAAACAAGAAAGCAAAGACGAGTGGGATACGTATATATATTTTATTATAGCGTGGGTTTATTATATAATTAAAAGTAATTAAAAGTATCCGTTTTAAAATTTAATCATCAATAAAAATCTTTGCACCGGTTACCTACATTCATAATGGTAACATGAATGAATAAATGTAGTTAAATTCTCAATTTCGCGTAAATAAAATTCATAGTTAAAGTGTAGTAAAAAGCTATTGGATTGAAAATACTTTAAAGACAGCAATTCTCCGCTGATATGCACAGATCATCTTAAGACAAACAGCTCTTCATAAAGGAAATTGCATGTATACGCTTATACGCTATCTCTAACTCGAACAGAACCAGTCTTGTACTCATTAATAAAAAGTAATTCATAAAAATAATGCATTTCAAGTTCCTTGCTAAAATTCATCTAAAAATTGTAATAATTAAATGGGATCAAAGAAAGAAATGACAAAAAATATCCGACTTAATCATTTGCAAATTATTGGCCTTCTCATTTGTAGAATTTTACAGCCCAAATTGATGTTCTGCGCTGACGTGGTTCCAAGAATTGTCAAGCTGTCGCAAACGGCCCCATTGATACCTTCAGACTCCGGCAGACAGAAGTAATCATACTGGAAAAAAGAAAGCAGAAATATCTTTGAAACTTATGCATAAACAATAATATATAACCAACACTCAAAAAACAACCGCAATGCCTAATAATTACTTTTATATATAAATATAAATAAGACTTAAGTCGTCTCTTACCGTATTCGCATCGACAAAGAAACTGTCGCAAATTGTGCACGCTGGAGTGAGTCCATCCGGTCCATTCACTTTTCTTATGCTTTTCAGCAACACGTAAGCGTCCTTTGCGGGTGAGTGGTGGTGGAGGCGGTGATGATGTAAATCGTCGAATATGTCACTCTCCCCAGAATCAGAAAGGGATGGAGCTGACCAAATACTACTTGGGAATACTACGAGGGCGCAGCATAAAGCTGCCAATACTGTTTTCGAAAAAGGTTTCATGATGCGAATATAATAATGGACGAAGTAATAGTTTTTTCTCAAAAAGTATAGTCAATCGAAACTAAAAAAAAAATTGTGATCTGAACTCAGGTTCGTTTCTTTTACTCTTTTGTACTGTCTTGCTTGTTCGTTAAAATTGGATAAAGGAAAAAGTTATGAAAGTCAGAGCAGAGTAGTGCTAGCTTCACAACGAACCTCCTGAATTGAAATGAGATAACTGAGATCAAGACAAATTACTTTAAATACGCTTAATTATCCATGACTTTTATGGTATGATGCGCGTCACTCAATTGGACTTATTCTGTATGCTGAATATGCTGATGCTGACAGGTTGGTTCCGTGCTGAAGGAATGTATATCTCCTCCTCACATGACATGACGTACAACACATATCAACTCCGGCCGGATAAATGTGATAACGGTTAAGAACAGTATATTAATACATATATTGTACTTGTTTGCTTTGCGCTTTTACTCTTCTTCTTCTTCTTCTTCAGTCTTAATACAGTTTCCATATCTGCTCTTTAAAGGATATGTATATATATTTTAGAAGTTTCGAGTACACGGATACATCATTCATGTATATTGTTTGTCAGAGTTGTGTTGTGTGTGACTATCCCAATGATTAAATGTGGAGATAGAACTGTCACGTAGAAGTCGTCGTAGGACTCAATACATATCTTTTGAATTCTTAAAAATGTTGATATGCATATGTACTCAAATCGCTTGTAAGTATAATATTGATTAATAGAAAGGAGAGCTTGGAATATTACTGCTACGCATAATGTGGACTGCTGGAAACTTGGTGCCGTTGTTAGTAAACGGAATAATTGTATGTTTTATACGCATTTACTCTCATGATGATGAGGGAAATACTCCAAGTCACCAACGATATCTCCCCATTCTCATTCATAAATGCATGAAGTGACGAAAGAATGAAAAGATATGGCTGATGTGATATGCCTACGGAACAAAGGAAACCTCTGTACTGAATGCTAATCGGGAGGAGTTGTAAAAAAAATATTCCAGATGAATTTAGTAAAATGACTTCTGAACTATGTAGTAACAACTTGAAGACATTTAGGGGGAAAAAACGGCGCTTTTTCCTTGTTGGAAGGATTCAGAGTTTTCCTTGTGACACAATACGAATTTTTCCGTGTACCACTTACACAAGGAGTTTTGGTGGTCTCTGGTTGCTCTAACCTAAATTCACAAAATAAAGGTATTGGTAAATTGGAGATGAAATCTAGGATTTTGAATAAAACACAATTGATGAATTGACGTAAGTATGTACGTGTCACGTGCAGGTACGCACGTAGTAATATAGTTTAAAAGAGGAGTCGGATTTGGATTAAAAATTGACTACGTGTATATGATATATACACACGCATATATGATGATGGTGATGGAATGGATGAGTGATGACGTGATCATTTCCTGGGGATTTAAAACATCTTGGATTATAGAGAGCTGAAGGTGTCTTTAGCCGATGTCACAAGTTAATACGTGTGTTTATACACTCGATATATTTTGTAAGCAGGTATATGATAATATGCATGATAAACAAGAAACACAATGCATGCAAATGTGAAAT